>JAGSMT010000270.1:0-211519 GCA_029286875.1 Lamproptera curius | reverse complement strand
AGGAAAAGATATAAAGGATTTTAAGAAACGAAACAGAGCATATATTAGAAAAGAAACGGAAACAGATATTAAAAAAGGGAGAAAGAAACGAAACGAAACGAACAGAATAAAAAATTTTAGCAAGAACGAAACGAAAAACAGATATAAAAAGAAGATTAAGCAGAAACGGAAACGAAATTAAAGCAATTTACAGAAACGGAAAAAAGAACAGATATAAATTTAAAAAGGAAAAGGAAACGAAAAAGAATTAAAAAAGTAGAAACAAAAGAAACGAAACAAACAAAAGAATTTTAGCAGAAAGGAAAGAACGGAAACAGATATCTGAAATTTAGCAAAAAGAAACAGATATTAAAAGTAATTTAAGAAAACGAAACGGAAATGATATCAAAGAAATTTTAGAAAACGAACAAAGAATAAAAAATTTAGCAGAAACAAAACAAAAAACCAGGTATCAAATTAAATTAAGAGAAAAGGAAAAGATATAAAAGTAGATTACAAAACGGAAACAAACAGAATCAAAAATTTAAAGAAACGGAAACAAATAAAAAAATTTACAGAAAGGAAAAGAAAAGATATCAAAGTTAATTTAAAGAAAAAATGGAAAACAGAATCAAAAAAAAAGAAAGAAACGGAAACAGAAATTTAAAGTAATTAAGAAAGGAAACGAAACAGACATCAAAAGATATTTTAGAGAAATGAAACAGATATAAAGAAATTTGAGAAACGGAAACAGATATTAAAATAAATTTTAAAAGAAAAAGGAAACAGATATCCCGGGTTTTAAAAAGAAAGGAAAAGAACAAAGAGATTTAAGAAACGAAAGGAAAACGGAAAGGAAAAACAAATTAACAAGAAACGAAACAGATATCAAAAGAGATGATAGCAGAATGAAACGAAAGATATCAAAAAGGTTTAAAAGAAAGAAACAAAAAAAGTTAATTTAGAAAACGGAAAACGAAACGACAAATGAATTTAATGAAACAAAGAAAAAAAAAAGATGCAAAATTAAAAAGTTAAAGGAAAAGATATCAAAAAATTCATTTCCAGAAAGGAAAGGAAAAAATAAAAAGCAATTTTATAAAAACAAACGGAAAAAATTTAAAAGAAGATTATAGAGAAAGAAAACAGAAACGAAAGAAACAGATATAAAAGGTTTTTTAGAGAAGAAACGGAAAGGAAACAGAATCGAAAGTGTATTTAAGAAAAGGAAACGGAATCAGAACAGATATCAAAAGAGAAAAGAAAAGGAAACAGATATCAAAAAGTAGATTAAGCAAAACGGAAACAGAAATTAAAAAGTCAATTATAGCAGGAACGGAAACGAAAACGGAAACAGATATCAAAAAGAATTTAGCTGGGCAGATATCAAAAAGGAGATAGCAGAAACGGAAACAAAAACGAAAAATTGATATCGTAGATTAAGAAACGGAAACGGAAACAGATATTAAAAAATTGTAGAGAAACGGAAAGGAAACGAAAACGGAAACAGAATCAAAGAAATTTTAGCAGAAAAAACAGATATCAAAAGTAGATTTAAAAAACGGAACGGAATGAAATCAAAAGTAAATTTTAGGAAACGAAAACGAAACAGAAATAAAAGAAATTTTAGAGAAAGGAAACGGAACAAAATTAAAATAATTTTAGGAAACCGGAAACGAAACAGAACCGGGAGATTTTAAGAAACGGAATCGGTCAGATATCAAAAGAAAATTTACAGAAACGAAACGAATCGGAAACAGATATCAAATGTTAATTTTAAGAAACGGAAAACAGATATCGTTCATTTACAGAAAGGAAAGGAAACAGAACAAAATGAATTTAAGAAAACGAAACAGATATCGGATGAGAGAAACAAAGAAAAAAATCAAAATAAGTTAAAGAAGAAACGGAAACAGATACGTTAATTTAGCAAAAAAGGAAACGAATAGACATTAAAAATTAATTTTAAGAATCAAAGAATCGGAAAAGATATCAAAAGAATTTAAAGAAGAAAGAAAACAGATAATAAAAGAAAATTTTAGAGAAAGGAAGGGAATGACATTAAAAAATTTAGCAGAATGGAAAGGGAAACAGATATCCAAAGAGATTTGCAGAAGGAATGGAACGATATCGTAAAATTTAAAGAAACGAAAAGAAAGAAAACAGAATTTAAAAGTAAAAATTTAAAAAAAAAACAGAAACGGGAAACAGATATGAAAGTGAAGAGAAACGAAACGAACGAAACAGATATCAAAAGTAGATTGAAGAAAGAAACAGATAAAAAAGAAAAGAGAAAGGAACGGAAAAGATAAAAAGAAAATTTTAGGAAAGGAAAGAATCAGACATTAAAATTAATTTTAGAGAATCGAAACGGAAAGATATCAAAAGTAGATTTTAGGAAAAGAAAACGATATCAAAAAAATTTAAAGAAAGAAAAGAAACGGAAACAGATAAAAAAAGTAAATTTTAGAGAAACGGAAAGGAAAGGAAAAAGATATTAAATAATTTTAGAAAAGGAAAGATATCAAAAGTAGATTATAGACAAGGAAAAGATATCAAAAGAGAGTAGCAGAAAGGAAAGAAAAGAAAATTGATATTAAAAGTAGATTATAGAGAAAGGAAAGGAAACAGATATTAAAAAAAGAAAAAGAAACGGAAAGAAAAAACGGAAACAGATATCAAAAGAATTTTAAGAAAGGAAAAACAGATATCCGGGAGATTTTAAAAAGAATTTAACGAAACAAAAAAATTTTAGGAAAACGGAAACGGAAAGGAATCAGACAAAAAATTAATTTTAAGAATCGGAAGGAATCAAACAGATATCAAAAGAATTAAAGAAGAACGAAAAAGAAAAAAAGAAAATTTAGAGAAACGGAAAACGGAACAGAAAAAAATTAATTTAGAAATGGAAAACGAAACAATATCAAAAGAGATTTAGAGAAACGGAATTGGAATCAGATATCAAAAAGTAAATTTAAAGAAACGAAAAGAAACGGAAAAGATATAAAAAGAAAGAAAAGGGAAACGAAAAAACAGATATTAAATGAAATTTTTAGAAAAGAAAAGATATCAAAGTAGATTTAAAACAAGGAAACAGAAAAAAGAAATTATAGAGGAACGAAAAACGGAAAACAGATATCAAAGGGCAATTTTGAAAATAGGAAACAGATATCAAAAGTAGATGATAGCAGAAACGGAAATGGAAAAAAGAAAATTGATACAAAAGAAGATTAAGAGAAAGGAAACAGAAATTAAATCAACCTTTAGTAGAAAGGAAAAGAAACGGAATCAGATATCAAAATTAAACTTTAGCAGAAAGGAAACGGAAACAGATATAAAGAGATTAAGCAAAACGGAACAAACAGACATCAAAGTATTTTAGAGAAACGGAAACAGAATAAAAGAAATTTTAAAGCAGAAACGAAAACGGAAATGATACATCAAAGAAATTTTAGTAAAAACGGAAAGATATCAAAAGTAGATTACAGCAGAAACGGAAAACAGAAATTATAAGTCAACTTAGCAGAAACGGAAACAGAAAGGAATCGGAAACAGATATCAAAATATTAAAGAAATGAAAACAGATAATAAAGGAAAATTTTAGCAGAAACGGAAACGGAACAGACATTAAAATTAATTTTAAGAGAATGGAAACGGAATCAGAAATCAAAATAATTGAAAGAAACGAAAGAAACAGATAATAAAAGAAAATTTTAGCAGAAACGGAAACGGAATCAGACATTAAAAATTAATTTAGAGAATCGGAAACGAAAAGATATTAAAAAGTAGATTTCAGAAACGGAACGGAACAGATATCAAAGTAAATTTACAGAACGAAACGGAATCGGAAATGATATCAAAAGTTAACTTTAAGAAAAAATGGAAAGAACGATATCAAAATTAAACTTTACAGAAAGGAACGGAAACAGATATTAAAAGAGATTACAAAAAGAAACGGAAACAGACATCAAAAAGTATATTTAGAGAAACGGAAACGGAAACGAAACAGATATCAAATTGAAATTTGAGAAACGAAACAGATATTAAAAGTAAATTTAAGAAAGAAAGGAACAGATATCAATGAATTTTATAAAACGGAACGGAAAATATCAAAAGTAGATTATAGCAGAAACGAAAGGAAACGGAACGGAAAAGGATCAAATGTAAATTTGAGAAACGGAAAGAGATATCAAAAGTAGATGATAGCATAAACGGAAACGGAAACAGATATCAAAAGTAGTTTAAAGAAGAAACGGAAACAGACATCAAAAGTTAATTTCAGCAGAAACGGAAACGGAAACAGATATCAAATGTTAACTTTTAGAGAAAGGAAAACAAAGAAAAACAGATCCAAAATTAGATTGTTAAAGGAAACAGATATCAAAAATTCATTTCAGAGAAAGGAAAGGAAACAAATCAAATGTCAATTTTAGTAAAAAGAAACGGAAACAAATTTTAAAAGAAGATTATAGCAGAAAGAAAAAGAAAGGAAAAAAGTATAAAAGTTTATTTAGAAAACGGAAACGGAACGGAAACAGATATCGAAAGGATTTAACAGAAAGGAAAGAATCAAAACAGATATCAAAAGATTAAAGAAGAAAAAAAGAATCAAAAGTAGATTAAGACAAAGGAAACAGAAATTAAAAGTCAATTATAGAGGAAGGAAAGAAAAACGGAAAAGATATCAAAAGAATTTTAGCTAGGAAACAGATTCAAAAGTAGATAAGAGAAGGAAAGAAAACGAAAATTGATATCATAGATTAAGAGAAAGGAAACGGAAACAGATATTAAAAAAGAGAGAAACGGAAACGGAAAAAAACGGAAACAGATATCAGTAATTTTAGAGAAAGGAAACAGATATCAAAAGAGTTTAAAAAAGAATGGAATTGAATAAAAGAATTTGAAAGAAAAGAAACAGATAAAAAAGAAAATTTTAAGAAAGGAAAGGAATAGACAAAAATTAATTTAAGAATCGGAAAGGAAACAGATATCAAAAGTAATTTTAGAGAAACGGAATCGGGAATAGATATCAAAGAAATTTTCAGAAAAAAGAATCGAAACAGATATCAAAGTTAATTTTAAGAAAGAAACAGATATCAAAAGTTCATTTCAGCAGAAACAGAAAAGGAAACAGATATCAAAAAAATTTAACAGAAAGGAAACAGATATCAAAAGTAGATGATTGAGAAAGGAAGGAAAAAATATCAAAATAAGTTTAAAGAAGAAAGGAAACAATATCGTTAATTTTAGCAAAAAGGGAAAGGAATCAAATTAAAAAATTAATTTTAGAGAATCGGGAAAGGAAGGAAACAATTCAAAAGTATATTAAAGAAGAAATGAAAAAGATAATAAAAGAAAATTTAGAGAAAGGAAAGGAACAGAATTAAAATTAATTTAGCAGAATAAGGAAAAGATATCAAAAGAGATTTTAAGAAGAATTAATGATTAAAAGAAATTTAACAGAAATGAAACAGAAACGAAAAAGATATTAAAAAGAAATTAAAAAAGAAAAGAAACGGAAACAGATATCGAAAGGTATTTTAAACAGAAAGGAAACGGAATCGGAAACAGATATCAAAAGATAAAAGAAAAAGAAAAAATATGAAAATTTTTAGAGAAAGGAAACGGAACAATATTAAAAATTAATTTTAGAATGGAAAGAAACAGATATCAAAAGTAGATTTAGAGAACGGAATGGAATTGATATCAAAAAGAAAATTTAAAGAAACGAAACAGAAACGAAACAGAATTAAAAGTAAAATTTAAAAAAAGAAAAAAACGGAAAAGATATGAAAGTGTATTTGGAAAAAGAAAGGAAAGGAAAAGATATCAAAAAATTTACAGAAAGGAAACAGATATCAAAAGTAGATGATAGCAGAAACAGAACGGAAAAATATCAAAAGAGATTTTGCAGAAAAGAATCGGAATCAGAAATCAAAAATTTATAAAAACGAAACAGATATCAAAAGAAGATTACAGGAATGGAAACAGAAATTAAAAGTCAATTTTAGCAGAAAGGAAATGGAAACGGGAAACAGATATTCAAAATTAAACCTTTAGAGAAAGGGAAAGGAAAAGATATTAAAAGTAGATTAAGAAAAAGGAAAGGAAACAGACATCAAAAAGATATTTTAGCAGAAAAAAGGAAAGAAATAAATAAAATTAAAATTTAGGAAAAGAAAAAGATATTAAAAGTAAATTTTAACAGAAACGAAAACGGTAACAGAATCAAAATGTAAATTTTAGAAAAAAGGAAACGGAAAAAGAATTCAAAGTAGATTATAAGAAAGAAAAAGGAAACGGAAAACGAAACAGGTATCAAAATGTAAATTTGCAAAAACGAAACAGATATTAAAAGAAGAAGCAGAAACGAAACAAAAAGAATTCGTAGTTTAAAGAAGAAACGGAAAAGATATCGTTAACCCAGAGAAACGGAAACGGAAAACAGATATCAAAATGTTAACCCAGCAGAAACGGAAACCGTAAAGAAAAAACTGATCCAAAATTAGATTAAAGCGAAAAGGAAAAGATTAAAAATTCATTTCAGAGAAATGGAAACGGAAACAAATATCAAAATGTAAATTAACAGAAAGGAAACAGATATGCGGATGAGGAGAGAAAGGAAACGGAAACAGAATCAAATGTCAATTTTATAAAAACGGAAACGGAAACAAATTTTAAAAGAAGATTATGAGAAAGAAAAAGAAAGGGAAACGGAAATTGATATCAAAAGATCATTTTAGCAGAAACGGAAAGGAAAGGAAAAGATATCGAAAGTGTATTTAAGCAGAAAACGGGAAACGAATCAGAAACAGATAATCAAAAGAGATTAAAGGGCGGAAACAGATATCAAAAGTGGTGAAGGCAGAAAGTTAAGGAAACGGATACAGATATCAAATGGGCCAGAAAAACGAAACGAAACGGAAACAGATATCAAAAGAGATTATAGCAGAAACGGAACGGAAATTAAAAGTAAATTATAAGAGGAACGGGAAAGGAATCGGAACCAGATATCAAAAGAAATTTAGAAGACGGAAACAGATATCAAAAGTATATTACAAGAAACGGAAACAGAAACCAAAACAGATATCGAATGTATTTAGCAGAAAGGAAACGGAATCGGAAACAGATACAAGAGATGATAGCAGAAAGAAATGGAAAAGATATCAAAAAGTTGTTTAAAGAAGAAACGAAAAGATATCGGTAGATGATAGCAGAAACGGAAACGAAACAGATATCAAAAGTAGTTAAAGAAGAAGAAACGAAACAGATATCAAAAGCAGATTTGCAGAAATGGAATCGGAATCGAAACAGATTTCAAAAAGAATTAAAAAAGAAAGAAAACAGATGCCAAAAGGGATGATAGAAACGAAAAGGAAACGGAAACAGTATCAAACAACTTTAGCAAGAATGAAACAAATGGAAACAGATATCAAAAGAAGATTACAGCAGAAACGGAAAAGAAATTAAAGTCAATTTAGCAAAACGGAAATGGAAAGAATCAGATATCAAAATTAAACTTAGCAGAAAGGGAAACGGAAACAGATAATTAAAAGTAGATTAAAAAACGGAAACGGAAACAGACATAAAAGAATTTGCAGAAAGGAAACGGAAAGGAAAGATATCAAATTAAAATTTAGCAGAAACGGGAAACAGAAATTAAAAGTAAATTTTAAGCAGAAACGAAAACGGAAACAGATATCAAATGTAAATTTTGATAAAAACGGAAACGGAAACAAATATCAAAAGTAGATTATAGCAGAAACGAAAGGAAACAAGAAATATCAGTAAATTTAAGCAGAAAACGGAAACAGATATCAAAAGAGATTAGCAAAAACGGAAACGGAAACAGAAATCAAAAGTAGTTTAAAGAAGAAACAGAAACAGATATCAAAGTTAATTTCGCAGAAACGAAAGGAAACAGAATCAAAATTTTAGCAGAAACGAAACGGAAACGAAACTGATCGGAAAATTAGATTAAAGCTAAACGGAAACAGATATCAAAATTCATTTCAGCAGAAACGGAAACGGAAAAAATCAAAGTCAATTTAGTAATGAGGAAACGGAAACAATTAAAAGAAGATTATAGCAGAAACGAAACAGAAAACGGAACGGAAACAGATATCAAAAGTAATTTAAGAAACGGAAACGAAACGGAAACAGATATCGAAAGTGATTTAAGAAACGAAATGGAATAGAAACAGATATCAAGAGTAGATTAAAGAAGAAACGGAAAAGATATCGAGAGATAGAAGAAACGGAAACGAACAAAAGTTAAAATTAGCAGAAACGGAAACAGATATCGGAGATTTAGCAAAACGGAATGAATCAGAAATCAAAAAGTAATTAGTAAAACGGAAACAGATATCGTGATTAAGCAGAAGGAAACGGAAACAGATATCAAAAGTAAGTTAAAGAAGATGGAAACAGATATCAAAGTAGATTTTAGAAAATGGAATCAGGAATGAAATCGAAATTTTAGTAAAACGGAAACAGATATCAAAAGTAGATTAAGCAGAAACGGAAACAGAAATTAAAAAGTCAATTTGCAGAAACGGAAAGAACGGAATGATATCAAAATTAAAATTTAGCAGAAAGGAACGGAAAAGATATCAAAGTGTATAGAGAAACGGAAACGGAAAAGATATCAAAGTAGATTTTGAAAACGAAATCGGAATCGAATTAATGTTAATTTAAGAGAAACGAATAAGATATTATGAATTTAGAGAAACGAAACAGATATCAAAAGTAATTATACAAAACGGAAACGGAAATTAAGAAAATTATAGCAGAACGAAACGAAACGGAAACAGATATCAAAAAAAGGATTTTGGCAAAGTAGGAAACAGATATCAAAAGTAGATGATAGCAGAAACGGAAACAGAAATTAAATAATATAGCAGGAACGGAAAGAAAACGGAAACAGATATCAAAGTAGATGATAGAGAAACGAAACGAAAAAACGAAAACGGATATAAAAGTAAATTTTAAGAAAGGAAACAGATATCAAAAGTTTTTTAGAGAAACGGGAAAAGGAAACAGAATAAATGTCAATTTTGAAAACGGCAAGGAAAAAAATCAAAAGGATTATATCAGAAACGAAAACGGAAAACGGAAAGAAAAATATCAAAGAAAAAGAAAGGAACGGAAACAGATATTAAAATTAAAGAGAAACGAAAGGAAAGATATCAAATGTAAATTTAAGAGAAACGGAAAAAAGAAAAGTAGATGATAGCAGAAAGAAACGGAAACAGATACCAAAAAGTAGATTAAAGAAGAAAGAAAAGATAATAAAAAGAAAATTTGCAAAAAGAGAAACGAAACAGATATTAAAAGAAAATTTATCAGAAACGAAACAGAAACGGAAACAGATCGAAAGTGAAAGCAGAAGAAAGGAATCGAATCAGATATCAAAAGAAATTTTAGAAAACGAAAAGATATCAAAGAAGATTCAGCAGAAACGGAAACAGAACGAAAACAGATATGAATGTAAGAGAAAGGAAAACGGAATGGAAAACATAAAAGAATTTTAGAGAAAGGAAACAGATATCGAGAGATAGAAAAGAAAGGAAACAGAATTCAAAAGTAGTTTAAAGAAGAAAGGAAAATACAAAAGTAGATTTTAGAGAAACGGAATGGAATAGAAATAAAGAAATTTTAGTAAAAACGGAAACAGATTCAAAAGAATTAAGCAGAAAGGAAACAGAAATTAAAAGTCAACCCAAAACGAAAAGAATGGAATCGAACAAAATTTAAAAGAGAAAGGGAAACGGAACCAGATAAAAAAGAATTTTAACAGAAACAAAAAGAAGGAAAAGAATTCAAAGGTTAACAGAAAGGAAAACAAACAGAATCGTGATTTAGCAAAACGAATCGAATCAGATATTGAAATTTAACAGAAAGAAACAGAAACGAAACAGATATTAAAAGTAAAATTTAAAGAAAACGAAAAGAAAACGGGAAAAGATATCGGTGATTTAAGAAACGAAAGGAATCAAACAATATCAAAAGAATTAAAGAAGAAACGAAAAAAATAATAAAAGAAAATTTAGAGAAAAAAGGAAAAGAAAAAAAAGAAAATTTGCAGAAACGGAAACGGGAATCGACAAAAAATTTTGAGAATCGAAACGGAAACAGATATCAAAAAGTAGATTTTGGCAAAAGGAATCGGGAATAATCAAAAAAAATTTAACAGAAAAAACAGAAACGGAAAAGATATTAAAAGTAAAATTTAAAGAAAGAAAAAAAAGGAAACGATATCAAAAAAAAACGGAAACAGATTCAAAAGAATTAAAAAGAAACGAAAATAAAAGGGATGATAGCAGAAACGGAAACGGAAACAGAACCAAAAGAGATTAAAGAAGAAACAACAGATAATAAAAAAAATTTTGAAAAGAGAAACGGAAAGATAAAAAATAAAAAAGAAAGAAAAGAAAACGAAACAGATATCGAAAGCCAACAGAACGGAAACGGAATGAATCGATATCGAAATTAGAAAAACGGAAACATATATCGAGATTACAGCAGAAAGGAAACAAAAGAAAACAGAACGAATGTTATTTTTAGCAGAAACGGAAACGAAAAACAGATATCAAATGTTAATTTAAGGAGAAAGGGCGATATCAAAAGGATGATAGAGAAAGGAAACGGAAACAGATATCAAAAGTAGTTTAAAGAAGAAACGGAAACAGAGATCAAAAGTAGATTTAGTAGAAACGGAATCAGAATCAGAAATCAAGAATTTTAGAAAACGGAAACAGATATCAAAAGTCAGATTACAGCAGAAACGGAAACAGAAATTAAAAGTCAACTTCGCAGAAACGAAAATAGAACGGAATCGGATATCAAAATTAAACTTAGAGAAAGGAAACGAAACAGATATTAAAAGTTAATTTTAACAGAAACGAAACAGAAACGGAAACAGATATCGAAAGTGTATTTAGCAGAAACGGAACGGAAATTAAAGAAATTATAGCAGGAATGGAAACGGAAACGGAAACAGATATCAAAACTAAATTTTAGCAATATAGGAAACAGATATCAAAAGTAAATGGTAGCAGAAACGGAAACGAAAACGAAAACAGATATCAAAAGTAAATTTTAGCAGAAACGGAAACGGAAACAGATATTAAATGTAAATTGTAGCAGAAACGGAAACGGAAACAGATATCAAAAGTAGATTAAAGAAGAAACGGAAACAGATATCAAAAGTTAATTTAGCAGAAACGGAAACAGATATCAAAGTAGATTTTAGCAAAACGGAATCGGAATCAGAAATCAAAAGTAATTTAGTAAAACGGAAACAGATATGCAAAAGTAGATTACAAGAACGGAACGGAAACAGATATCAAAAGGAGTTAAAGAAGAGACGGAAAGAGATATCAAATGATTTTAGTAGAAACGGAATCAGAACTGAAATCAAAAGTAAATTTAGTAAAACGGAAACAGATATCAAAAGTAGATTACAGAGAACGGAAACAGAAATTAAAAGTCAACTTTAGCAGAAACGGAAACAGAAACGGAATCGGATATCAAAATTAAACTTTAGCAGAAAGGGAAACGGAAACAGATATTAAAAGTAAAATTTAACAGAAACAAAGAGGAAACGGAAACAGATATCGAAAGTGTATTTTAGCAGAAACGGAAACGGAAACAGATATCAAAAGTGATTTAGAAAACGGAATCGGAATCAGATATTAAAAGTAAATTTCAAGAAACGGAAACAGATATTAAAAGTAAAATTTAACAGAAACGAAACAGAAACGGAAACAGATATCGAAAGTGTATTTTAGCAGAAACGGAAACGGAATCGGAAACAGATATCAAAAGATTAAAGAAGAAACGGAAACAGATAATAAAAGAAAATTTTAGCAGAAACGGAAACGGAAACAGATATTAAAAGTAAATTTTAGCAGAAACGGAACGGAAACGGAAACAGATATTAAATGTTAATTTTAGCAGAAATAGAAACGGAAACAGATATTAAATGTAAATTTTAGCAGAAACGGAAACAGATATCAAAAGTAGATTATAGCACAAACGGAAACAGAAATTAAAAGTAAATTATAGCAGGAACGGAAACGAAAACGGAAACAGATATCAAAAGTAAATTTTAGCAGAAACGGAAACAGATATCAAAAGTAGATTTAGCACAAACGGAAACAGAAATTAAAAGTAAATTATAGCAGAAACGGAAACGAAACGGAAACAGATATCAAAAGTAGATGATAGCAGAAACGGAAACGAAAACGAAAACAGATATCAAAAGTAATTTTAGCAGAAACGGAAACAGATATCAAAAGTTAATTTCAGCAGAAACGGAAACGGAAACAGATATCAAATGTAAATTTTAGTAAAAACGGAAACGGAAACAAATATCAAAAGTAGATTATAGCAGAAACGAAAACGGAAACGGAACGGAAACAGATATTAAATGTAAATTTAAGCAGAAACGGAAACAGATATTAAAAGTAAATGAGAGAAACGGAACGGAAACAGATATTAAATGTAAATTTAAGCAGAAACGGAAACAGATATCAAAAGTAGATGATAGCAAAAACGGAAACGGAAACAGAAATCAAAAGTAGTTTAAAGAAGAAACGGAAACAGATATTAAAAGTAGATTATAGCAGAAACGGAAACGGAAACAGATATTAAAAGTAAAATTTAACGGAAACGAAACAGAAACGGAAACAGATATTGAAAGTGTATTTTAGCAGAAACGGAAACGGAATCGGAAACAGATATCAAAAGAAGATTAAAGAAAAACGGAATCAGATATCAAAAGTAGATTATAGCAGAAACGGAAACAGAAACGAAAAACAGATATCGAATGTATTTAAGAAACGAAACGGAATCGGAAACAGATATCAAAATGTTAATTTTAGAGAAACGGAAACAGATATCAAAAAGTAGATGATAGCAGAAAGGAAACGGAAACAGATATCAAAAGAAGAATAAAGAAGAAACGGAAACAGATAATAAAAGAAAATTTTAGCAGAAACGGAATCGGAATCAGATATCAAAAGTAGATTTTAGAAAAACGGAAACAGATATCAAAAGTAGATTACAGCAGAAACGGAAACAGAAATTAAAAGTCAACTTTCGCAGAAACGAAAAAGAAACGGAATCGGATATCAAAAAAAACTTTAAGAAAGGGAAACGGAAACAGATATAAAAAGTTAATTTTTAACAGAAAACGAAACAGAAACGGAAACAGAACAAAGGTGATTTTAAAGAAACGGAAAAACAATATAAATAGATTTTAGCAAAAACGGAATCGGAATCAAAGATATTAAAAGTAAAATTTAACAGAAACGGAAACAGAAACGGAAACAGATATCGAAAGTGTATTTTAGCTGAAACGGAAACGGAATCGGAAACAGATATCAAAAGTAGATTTGGAAGAAATGAAAACAATAAAAAGAAAATTTTAGCAGAAACGGAAAGGGAAAAGATAATAAAAAGAAAAATTTTAGGAAACGGAAACGGAATCAGACATTTAAAATTAATTTTAGCAGAATCGGAAATTGGAAACAGATATCAAAAGTAGATTTTAAAGGCAAAACGGAATGGAATCAGATACGTAAAATTTAAAGAAACGAAAAGAAACGGAAACAGATATTAAAAAGTAAAATTTAAAGAAACGAAACAAAACGGAAACAGATATCAAATTTTTTAGCAGAAAAGGAAACAGATGTCAAAAGATATTATAAAAGAAACGGAAACAGATATCAAAAGTAAATTTTAGCAGAAAACGGAAAGGATATCAAAAAGTTCATTTTAAAGAAACGGAAAAGGAAACAGATTTCAAATGTCAATTTTAGTAATAACGGAAACGGAAACAAATATCAAAACTAAATTATAGCAGAAACGAAAACGGAAACGGAAACGGAAAAGATATCAAATTTAAATTTAAGTAGAAACGAAAACGAAAACAGATATCAAAAGTAAATTTTAGCAGAATCGAAACGTACACATAAACTAATCGCAAAATTATATTAAAGCTGAAACGGAAACAGATATCAAAAAGTAGATTAGCAAAACGAAACGGAAACAGATATCGAAAGTGTATTTTAAGCAGAAACGGAATGGAATCGAAACAGATGTCAAAAGTATATTATAAAAGAAAGAAACAGTTATCAAAAGTGAATGATAGCAGAAAGTTAATGAAATGGAAACAGATATCAAATGTAAGCTAGAAAAAGGAAATGAAAACGGAAACAGATATCAAAAGTAGATTATAGCAGAAACGGAAACGGATATTAAAAGTAAATTTAGCAGAAACGGAAACGGAAACAGATATTAAATGTTAATTTTAGAGAAAGAACAGATATTAAAAAGTAGATTATAGCTCAAACGGAAACAGAAATTAAAAGTAAATTGTAGCAGAAACGGAAACGAAAACGAAAACAGATATCAAAAGTAAATTTTAGCAGAAACGGAAACGGAAACAGATATTAAATGTAAATTGTAGCAGAAACGGAAACGGAAACAGATATCAAATGTAAATTTAAGCAGAAACGGAAACAGATATCAAAAGTAGATGATAGAGAAAGGAACGGAAACAGATATCAAAAGTAGATTAAAGCACAAACGGAAACAGATAATAAAAGAAAATTTTAGCAAAAGAGAAACGGAAACAGATATTAAAAGTAAATTAACAGAAACGAACAGAAACGGAAAAGAATCGAAAGTGGTATTTTAGAATCGGAAACGAATCAATTAGATACAAAACTAAATTTTAGCAAAAACGGAAACAAATATCAAAAGTGGATTATAGCAGAAACGGAAACAGAAACGGAAACAGATATCAAATGTAAATTTTAGCAGAAACGGAAACGGAAACGGAAACAGATATTAAATGTTAATTTTAGCAGAAACGGAAACAGATATCAAAAGTAGATGATAGCAGAAACGGAAACGGAAACAGATATCAAAAGTAGTTTAAAGAAGAAACGGAAACAGATATCAAAAGTTAATTTCAGCAGAAACGGAAACAGATATCAAAAGTAGATTATAGCAGAAACGGAAACGGATATTAAAAGTAATTTAGCAGAAACGGAAACGGAAACAGATATTAAATGTTAATTTTAGCAGAAACAGAAACGGAAACAGATATTAAATTATAATTGACAGAAACGGAAACGGAATGGAAACAGATATCAAAAGTAGATTCAAGAAGAAAGAAACAGATAAAAAAGAAAATTTTAGCAGAAACGGAAACGAAAACAGATATTAAAAGTAAATTTTAGAAAAGGAAAAGATATCAAAAGAAGATTATAGCAGAAACGGAAACGGAAACAGATATCAAAAGTAGATTTAGAGAACGGAAACAGAAATTAAAAGAATTTAAGGAGAAACGGAAATGGAAACGGAAACAGATATCAAAAGTAAATTTTAGCAGAAACGGAAACGGAAACAGATATCAAATGTTAATTTTAGCAGAAACGGAAACAGATATTAAAAATTAATTTTAGCAGAAACGGAAACGGAAACAGATATCAAATGTAAACTTTAGCAGAAACGGAAACGTAAACGAAAACTAATCGCAAAATTAGATTAAAGCTGAAACGGAAACAGATATCAAAGTAGAAACGCGAAACTCTTTGAGCGGCTGCTGCTTCGAAGGCTTGCGCCGCACGTCCTCATTACGAGACGAGCAGCATGGCTTTCGGAGCGGCCACCGATGGTTACGCAGTTGACCTGAGTGCTGCACGAGCTTACGTTCGATAGAAATGTCGGACGTAAGTCGATCGAAGTTTTTCTCGATATCGAGAAGGCTTCGACCGAGTGTGGCACGAAAGACTTCTGTGAAACTGTCGTTTACACCACCATACCGCGCGCGTTAGTGGGGTTAATAGCGTCTTATTGAGTGGGCGCGACTCTGCGTAAGTCGTCGAGAAATTGCTTCGACAGCACGGCCGATCTTACGCGGGTACCACAGGATCTTGCGTCTCGCCGATTCTGTATGCTATTTACACTAATGACATTCCCACCCTGGACGGTTGCCTTCAGGATGGTGAAAGATGTTCGACTTGGCCTTTGTTTGCCGACGACAGCGCGTACTTTACGTCGTCCTGTTGGTTTCGATATCGCAGTACGTCGGATGCAGAAGTTGCTCGACTTGCTCCCTGATTGGTTGGACAAGTGGCGGATTAGTCTCAACGTCGGTAATACTACCGCATTTGCCACGACCAGATCCACCAAGTCTGCGCCGTTACTGGCAATCCGCGGGCAAAGCATCGCCTGGAGTGACACGATAACTTATCACGGATGCAAAATAAACCGTACGCTAAGCATGGTCCCCCATGTTGACCATGTGGTCAACAGCGCCAGAGCTGCGCGCGCGGTTTTACGACCTGTTTTGGCATCACACCTGCCACTCCGGACTAAGTTATCTGTGTACAAGGCATATGTGCGCTCGTGATTGATAAGTGTGGCTTTAATTTTGCACACAAGAAGTTGTGTACTAAAGATTCTAAAATTTTTGAAATAGAAGATAAGATAGAAATTGGCCTGTAGCTCTCAACGCTCTCTCTTATTCCGCATTACGTAAGCCATTTTCCGCCACTGGTGGCGCGTCTCGGTTGAAAATGATTCGGACCGCAAGCGGTTGATCTGCAACTGGCAGTTGCCCGGTCCGCTTGCTAGGTCGTGGTGGTTGTGGCTCACCTTTTTCCATTGCTGGCGGTGAGCTGGTGCTGCTCACCCGATAGCCAACTCACGCCTTACTCCCCTTGTGCGTGCAACTGTGCCAGGTATGTGTCCGCAAACAGGGAGGGGCGTGAGGGACTAGAGGGATGAGCTGTTGAGCTGAAGTGTGTTGTACTACCAACCCCATTTTATTACTCCATTTTATTGTCGTGAAATCTCCAAGCTTCGGGATTAGTAGTGCACTTACTTCAATCTCATCTCAATGTTATTTATTTTTAACAGGAATAGCCAATATGAAAAGGGAGATTTTGAATGTTTATTTTCGTAATGAACAACTTTTTTCTTGGTAAGAGCGATGAGACAAGCAGAACCTTCATGTGATGGTAAATTACACAGTCAGTCCATAATCACCGTAAGACGCCACAATTCCGCTAGTCGCTTTAAGACATTGGACTGGGTAAATGAGACGTAACGTCTCATTTACCCAGTAAATACGCCGGCCACGTTGTCCTTTTTACCGGAAAACAGTAATGTTTACACGCTACTAATGCTAACTACTTATGGTAATTATAAATAATACTGATGAATAACTGAAAAGTATCCAAGGATTCAATAGACTTCTATGACGGTAAATCTATGTAACGAATACTGCCTTAATGTTGCCAATAACATTTAGATTGTTTGTCATGTTATGTTAATGTTGTAATTATAACCGGGATTTTCGAACAGTTGCCCTACCCGATTGCTTAATTTTTTCTTGTGTCTTTGTCGGAGATTTTCTCCTGTTTAACTTATTATAAAATTATCTTCTAATTCGTTCATGTTAACCCGAGTACTAAACTTGACCAACCCAAAGGGAAAGTTCTATTGAATGGATTGTATATATGTATTCATTTATAGGCATTGACGTCTTCTAACGACTTCAAAAAATTATCCGGTATCGATTTTCAACATGTCCGTCCAAGGGATGGATCATCTTAAACTTACGAGTTGTTTTGCAAATTTATAAGAAATGGTCAAATAACTAAAGCGACAATAAACAATTACGTAGACGTGAATGAGCATTGAGTAATAACTATTATTAAAATCTACAGTCAAAATAAACTGACCTAGAAACGGACGTTTATATAATTTTGTGGATATTACTTTATGTGCATTTGTCTCTTCAGTTAGAAGTCATGCCATGTGTTTAAAAAAGGAAAAATTCCTTTTGAAAGCATGTTATGGATATTAAATATATTGGATTTATACGCTGTAAAGTATTAATTAAGAAACGAATTGAGCTTATAAATTATATATAAATTCTAAATGTTTCTGAAACGTTAAATAAGACGAGAATGTTAGTAAAGCATGTCGTGAAAGGGTTCCTGTTATTTATTATTTCCGAAAAGAGTACGCCAAAGGAAATAATTAATCACTAGTTAATTAAAAATTTTATGTCAGCGTAAAGGCAGGCAATGATCAGTAACAACTATCGATGACGGTGATTAAATAAATAAACAAGATTCTTTTTTGGTTGTGCTTTCAGTAATGAGCAATCTATTGACATATGTCTGTATGCAGACTTAGCGCTTAAAATGAGATATGTAAGCACATACGCTGATACCCAAGCTAAGGAATTATAAACTAAAAATTTCACAATGTACTCTAACTAAATTAAGATTATTTATCATATAATAAACCAAAATTGTATCATTGCATTTGGGACTTTAAATGCTGTTCAGTATAATCTGACATAAAACTTGTTACATATTCGTAGGACGTGCGCAATTTCCCCTGAGGGCACGAGCTCAATATTCCAAAAGGAAAATCGATTCTTATAGATGACTTTTGCTCTGCATAGTTGGACTTTTCACAATTATTTCTTATTTTTGCTACCTTAACTCCTGTTCTCCTCCAAGAAAGTTACAACATAAGAGATACGGTAAACAATTTTAATAAAAATATTCAACAAGAACTCTCTATAAGTCCTAACAGGTTTAGTATGTTATTAAATTTTATAACACCTGCGGAAAGAAGGTTGTACTCCTATTTTTTATATCATAATATCCACGAATTACAGATCAGTTTTTTAAGTAATGCTAATAACATTATAATAATTATAGCTAACAAAAAACACAGAGGCCTATGTCCAGCAGTGGACTAACACAAGCTGATGGAGTTGTCAGCTGAGAATTTATTTATGTACGTTTAGTGTTTTTGTATTAACTCCTGAACAATAATAATCCATCATTAAGGAGACCAAGTAAATTGTTTGACATATGTGACGTACGATACGCTCAATACGATGTATTAACACCGAGGATTAACATTCTCTAAGAAACTAATTAATTTATACTATTTTTACTAAGAAGAAACACACCGTAATTTAATCATCAAATTATGTCATCCAATTAAGTCAAAGCTAACTACCATTTTTAAAACGTTAGTTAGGTAAAGGCTAAGACTAACAGTAGTATTAGCATTTTGTTTCTAATAAAACAGTTATTATATGAATGTGTTGCACAATAACTGAAAGTGGTACTGATAGAATAAAGACCCAGTTTATTTTAAAATTCGGTACTCGAGAAGAGCTCCAAAGCTTTAGTCGGTGAGTATTTTCGCACTCCAATATCTCACAACAGCACTCGACACGAACATGTTGTAATGACATCGAAAACTCTTCGAACACCTCACTATACATTTTAGTACAGTTGGGAGCATTTTTTACTTTTATCATCCGGATTGGATAAAAGAAAATTGATTTAAAGGAAGGAATAGGATAGTTTGTAGTATGTAGTTTTTACAACAGTTCATGAACGGAAAATAGCTAATAATTATTTGTAAATTGTTCTTTTGAAGTGTTGATGATAGAATTTTTTTTATTTGGTATTTATTTTAATTATATGATGTGAAATAAGGAAACACCATTCTTTTAAGCATTTTAAAAACTATTATTAATATTATAAATCTTACATTATATGTATTAAAAGATAAGTTACTTACTTGAACTAACTCCTTTTTATACTTTCCTCATTTGTACATGGTAAACTGACAACGCATCTCTCAGATTGAGCAACTAAGTGCGTTACCGCAGGAGCATCACAAAGTGGCTCACGGGGGAAATCATCGGCTTGTTTACACTCCATAATATATTTACGTTATTACAGCCGCATGTTCGACCTTATCCAGTTTAATAATAATAATAATACTATCTTGTTATATTTTGATTGAGAGACTGGAGTAAAACAAGCTGTAAATACATTATGAGTAGTATAGCAATAACTAGTTGTGCCCTGCGGTTTCTTCCGCGAGGTGATAGAAAAACAAAAGACATCGCTACTGCCTCAAACATTTTCTTTACGAAAACAATCAGCAAAGTCATCTGCAAACCATCTGTAAGACTATTAAGGATAAATATTTATATTATACATTATATATCAGTATTATTAACAGTTTTTGTGACAAATACCGGCACAACCACTATATTTGGGCTATATTTTCAAGAACACTTTGAAAAACTAGATTTTTATGTCAATATAAATTTCACAACCTCGAAACGAATTCAGTGTCTACGAATACTATAAATTTTATGGAAAATTAAATGCAGAGTGCTCATTTTTGTTTTGACGTTCAACCATTCGCATAAATCATTCGGGTTTGTGTACAAAATGATTCGGGTTAAAACTGTTTTGTATAAAATTCAATGTCACAATTACTATTGATATATAAAAATAAATTGAATAGTATAATTATAGCATAATATTCCAAATTATTTGTAATCACCTGTCTGTACTTTTGTGTCTTATTAGATATGTCATATGACGTATCTGCCTCCGTAGCCCTAGTGGTACGGACGTGCTTTAGAAACCGGAGGTCGGGTTCGAATCCTGCGGGACACAACAAATTTTCATAGTTGTTTAGTTGGTTAGGCAGATTTGGGCCGATCACCCAGTTGTCTGAAAAGTAAGATGATCCATGCGTCGGATGGGCATGAAAGTCGGTCCACCCACCAACCCGCATTGGACCAGCGTGGTGGGATACGGTCCAAACCTCAATGGAAAGGGTGTATTAGGGGAGACCATGTCCAGCAGTGGACTATCAAAGGCTGATGATGATGATTGATATGTCTTATTATTTGCCCACAGATATTAATGACAAGTTAGTTAATGACTGCCCACAGACTAAGAAAAACTTCTTTTAACAAAGAACATAGTAGATGAAGCAAAATCTTTTGAAGTAGACATACACGTACATTAAAATAATTAATTTTACATTTATACCTTTAATTGATTTTCAATTGGATAACGAAGAGGAATCCAACAAAATGGTTGTATAGCAATTAAAGTAGATGATTAATGTCAGTCAATGACATTAATGTTTAATTGTATGAGTAATTAACACAGTCGTAATTGGATTTCAAATTGTCATGGCAAATAAAAACTAAGTTAATTAAAAAGCTTTTCTCGACGGTTGACAATTCGTTGATTATATTTTAAATTTTTCATTAATCATTTTACTTGCTAACTTTACTTGTTAGCCTTTTGATTTGAACTAAAATATACTTTCAAATTAATTTTTGGATACACCGTAAACGTAATTTCTATAAAAACTCCAACAATTCTCAAAACAATAGTGTTTTAATCAGTATTTCAATAATTATGACATTATTCCAAAAATTACTGTAATATGAAAAGGATTTTAACATCTTCTAAATATATATCATTTTGAAATAATTTATCTTTGCCTTGTTTTGTGATATTTTCTGTTCAATTGAAATATATAGTTAAACAAAAATAATATGATTAATTTCAAAATCATATTATTTTTGTTTAAATTATATTAATTTTGATACCTTCAGCAATTACATATAAAATATAAATAGTATTAAATTATAGAAGGATGTATTGTGTAATTTAATACCAATATATGTATTTATTTAGTTAGATTCATGAGCGACTATAATACGTTTTACATACATTTTTAAAATTAGTAGTAAGTAAACATTTTGTATATCAAATAATTAATTATTTATTATTTTTATCCATACCTTAATTTTAATCCGCCATTAAAATCATTAACGGATAATAATGTGATTTTGCATGAAACTGTCACTAACAAAGCTTAAAATTAATAACTTCTGTTACGCAGACTTAAAACGAAATAAATATTTTTATAAAAAGTAGCCAATGTTACTGCCAGTTCCATCAGATAGCTTCGGGAAACCCCACCGAATAACTTCTATATCGTAATATTGTGTCGTTTTAATGACAGCGTCATCAATCAAAGACCTTCGTTCCGATGTTAGCAAAAAGACACCCAATTTTATTTATTTGTATAGATAACTTCAGCCTGATAATTTAGTAAATTGTCAGAGAAGCTTCACGGTGTTTGTTTCAGGTGTTAATTCACCGAAAGGTGACTAAATCGCATGCGTTGTACCTACGTAACAATTGTTAGGTTTATGTTAAAGAAATATCCTCTGTGAATTTCGTGCCTTATCGTGTAGTTGCATTAAAAGGAATTAGTAGCACAACGAAATAAATTTATCTGCACGTACGTAATATTTAAAAAACAAGTAAGTTATATTAGAAACTCGGCGTTTTATCTGACAGTTACCGGTGGTAGGTCCCTTTTACAGAAGACCGTCTGGGGTACCACCACGGTGCCTATTTCTGCCGCGAAGCAATAGTGTGAAAACACTGCTGTGTTCCGATTTGAAGGGTACCGTAGCCAGCGTATTTACTGGGCAAAGAGACTTAACACCCTATGTCTCACGGTAGGCAGCGCGTTGGTTACCACTGGTATTGCACACTGTCCATGGGCGTCGGTGACCACCTGATCAGGAGGCCTGACTGCTCGTCTGAATCGCGCATGCCATAAAAAAAGACATTTCTGGTTTATATTATCTATGTTAGATATTAAAATGAAAAACTTAACCAATTTGATCAAAGTTTTGTAACCTTGGCTCTGCTATTACACATTTTTTTTTCAGAAGGTTGTTTTGGACTTCAGGCGGTCCGCAACGATCTGATCTTCTCGTCACCATAACTAATTGAAAAGTTGTTGTTTATAATTCTAAAAATCTTGCCTTCATAATACGAATTATTATTAGCTACAGTCTCACAAAATTTAAATTAAATAATATAGGTAAAAATAAAATTATAAAATCATAGCTAAGTATTTCTTTTATTTACGCGATTATTATACATATCAAATCCACTAATTTACGGATTTCCCGCGTAACTTAAATATATTTATTCCGACTTTCCAGCATCCACGATCACGGGCAGACTAAGTTGGTATATGTCTGTATCTCAATGTTTTGGAATAACCGTCAGAGTTTTTATTTACCAAAAATACTGATACGATACGAACATCGATTTATACCAAGGATGATTCGGGAAGCAATAGAAATTAGAAAATATTAAAATTTTAATTGAGAGGATGGTAAGTCTTTGCCACCTTCCTGGGATTCAATAATTTCAAAACTTAAACGCAAAAATATAAAAACTACAAAACCGAAGGACAACAATAATACTTTTTGTCAAACCAGTATTCAAAATTAAGACGACGAACGATATGTCAATTTTACCTATCAATTAACCCAATTATCCATCTTCGACATTTGAAATGTATTGTGAAAACAAAATTTGTTTTAAATACAAATTGAATCAGTTTGTCGTAGACCTTTGAGGAAAGCAATTATCTGTTGCCACCAAAATGATTTCTGTACAAATAACAAAAATAAATTCTCTCTAGAGGGCTTTATCTTATTACCGGACATCTGGTTCGTAATACGAATTAAATAAAGCCAGTATAAGTTGGTCCGTTCGTTTTCCATAACATATTACTATTAAGCGACATCTTGGAAACATAACGCAGCAGGTAACGGGGGTCAGTATAAAATTGGCAATATGAGATACTTTAAGATTGCCGAGATGATTCGATTTTAAGTTATTGCGTTTTCTAAGATACCTTTCGGATACTATTTCTGATCGTTTCTATAAAGTGAATGCTAGTAATGTTATCTGATAAGCTAATTGTTAATAAAGAGTAAAATTTTATCTATACAATTTTATCAGCAAAATTTTTTAGTTCACTTTTAAGTCACTTAAGTTATCTTTTGTTACAGATTGTATTATGCACTAAAATGAATTAAAGAATGGCGAATAAGCTTTAACCAGCTTAGAGGTAGAGTATTTATAACTTACAACCTAAACTTTTTAAAACTTTAAGCTTAAGGCTTTATGCTATTGAGTAAATACTACTATCATCGGAATAAAAAACTGGGTAGCCTCTTAAATTATTTTTATCACTGTTAAAGGTTACTTATTCTTTTTTTTAAATATTCAGGGTATGTCCTACTTGATACTACACTATTTGATATTTATATAAATCTTTGCAAGTTTTTCACAGCGTACTCTTTAATAAATCTTTTCTGTTATTTAAAATAAAAAGCATGAGTGTTGATGAGTGTTGAACAAATGTACTTTAACTGCTTTAATAATAACAATAGCCGTGATAATTAATTGTTACATACAATGCTTTAGAATTTTAAAACCATAATTCCATAATGTTTTTTCATACCCATTATTCATCCTTTCCATTCGACTATTAAGTCCCCTTGAATGTACATATTCTTACATCCTGATTCACATAGAGTAATAAGATGTGGGTAGTATCATCATCTGGTAGTTTTATTTTACAATGGACCTGTGCAAGTGTTTAATTTAGAGTTCTTGTATGTATCTCGTAGACTCCTATTGTTCATTTTATAAAATTCAGCATCAATTTTAATTAACGTTATGTTGGTGTTTACTAAATCCTCACTAATAGTCAAACCCCTTTTACTAAAATTCCATTTTGATGCGTTTGTGATACTTATAAAAATAGTATTATAAAATTAGTATGAAAAATTTCAACTACTATATCACCTTCAATAAAATTGAGTCCTTATAAAACATAATACAGATATTACGACAAACAGTCTAACAATAAACTGTGCCTTTTACTGTCCTGGCTTTTATACAGCGAACAAAATACGAAACGTCTTTCCTTTTCAGGAAAGGCTATCCTCGAATATGTTTAGAATGCGGGTATATTTGGAGTCAACAACAATAAACTCCTCGGAAACGATACCACTATAGCTCCACGTTTTGCACAAATAAAATATGAAGTTCTTAGTACATATTTATTTTGAGGAAAGTAAGCAAGTTGTTGGGTCGAGATTTTTAAGCATTTTATCCAAACATTTGAAGTTACGACTTTATGAGAAACTTAAATAAAAATTACTTTCGTAGCCTAGCGGTATTGGTTTGCACTTATAAACCCTTGCCCAGAGATGATAACATCATCATCATTATCATCATCATCAGCCTGTGATAGTCCACACTAGTCATAGGCCTCCCCTAATACACCCCTATCCATTAGGGGTTTTGAACCGCATCCCACACGGGTTCAATGGGCACAGCCAATGGGTAATCTAAGTTCAAAGATTGGTTAGTTGACAGTAAACTGTAAGGCAATGAAGACCTATAACCTGACAAATATTTTCTAGACAACTGCGACTGGCTTTTATAAACATCGCATGAAAAGTTTCACGTCCCATAGATTAACTGACTCTGGTTACTATAGCAGCCACATATAAGACCACAGAGGCGGTTTTATGACAAGATTTTTGTATAAATTATGGTTATTTACTTTTTTTAATAGTTTTATAACACAGTTGTAGTTACTTAAAATGAAAAGTAAATATTTCTTCATCTAAAACAGGGTGGTATACGAAACGTAATTAAAAAGTTATTTAGTTACAATGTTAAGTTATCTTAAATATGACGTTTTGTAAATTGTTAAATTAAATTAGCAAATGTAATTTTCAATATATAGAGTAAAAGACCTCTAAATAAAAATTTTAATAAAAAATTTTGAACACCTTAGAAGAAAGTAATTTCATGTTGTTTAAAGAATATCTGAGTAACGAAATAAAACCAAGCTATAAATGGTATATTTATCAATGATATTAATGTTTTAAACACCTTAAAATTTTAATATGACTTTTTTAAGGTTAATAAAGATAATTAAGATAAGTATCATAGCATTTTACTTAAAACGACTCATATCTGATGCCCATAACTAGGTAAACTCTATTGATTATTTGTTTAAAAACTCTCGTCCGCAAATGGAAAATCCTTTTAATAACTCAGACTGATATTTTGCAAGATTCGCAAAATGCTTAAAACGTATTTATTTCATGCAAAAGTTACTAATACTGAATAAAGAACTGTTATCAACCACTGGCAACACAGATGAACCGGGTGCTACATTATTATAAAACTTATTGATAACTTAATGATTTTAATCAGTTATTGAAACGGGTTTATATTATGTATTTATTATTTAAAGGTCATTGATTTTTTTTTATCGCATTACATATAGCTTAGTAGAATTAAAGGTTTTGTAAACGGTCTTTTACAGTAAAGCATAACAAAAGGGAGGTAGATTAAAGACTAATTATAAAGGTCAACTACCTTTTTTAGTAGTCTGCATTTGATATTGCATACTTTGTTGTCCTGTCCGAAAAACAAAGTGCTGCTGATAATAGTACTTTTTATACAAAGGCCCGACACACAGGTGTTTTTCATTTCTCTTTAACACTACATTTTGTGGTAGTTTTTGTGCGTTCGTAAGATGTAAATGAGGTCCACTTAAGAGCCGCGTGACTCGTATATATCCTCTTTATATGCAAAACATATACTTCACTTGCTTTGGAGCAGGAACCGTCGCTTGCAGACACAGCTACGCTGGGAAAGCTATTTCATGCGTAAGAAACCATTTTTAAAAAGCTATTTTTAATAAGGTTTCAATTTGTATTAGTTTTGGGACTATTTATACAATAAATTAGGCTAGAACTTATATTGGGTTCTGACTTAGATATACAAAAAAAACTTATTCAACGTATACATAAGGAATTCTTATGTAATTTTTTTTTGTATAAGCTGAAAATCATGAGTTCAGCTCTATACTGTTTCTAAGGATAAAATAGAGATCAGATAAAATATCTGGACCGTAACGGGGAAGATCTGAAGCGGTAGCATGCATTAGGGGAGGCATATGTCCAGCAGTGGATTGACACAGGTAGATGATGGTGATGATGATGATGCTGATGATGATAATGATGAACGGGATCAAGATAAATATCCTTTTCCAAATAAATAACCTCTTTATTGAATATAATAGCAATTAATTAAAGGGTTCCTGTTATTTATTCTTTTCGACAAGAAAACGCCAAAGGAAATAATTAATCACTAGCTAATTAAAAATTTTATGTCAGCGTAAAGGCAGGCAATAATCAGTAACTAGTATCGATGACGTTATGAAGGTGATTAAATAAATAAACAAGATTCTTTTTTGGTTGTGCTTTTAGTAATAAGCAATCTATTGACATATGTCTGTATGCAGACATAGCTCATAAAATGAGATATGTAAACACATACGCTGATTGTTATGTGTTGATGTTTTAGCCCAAGCTAAATAATATTAAACTAAACAATTTCACAACGTACTCTACCTAAATTTATATTATTTGACATATATTAAACCAAAATTGTATCATTGTATTTGGGATTGTAAATGCTGTTCAGTGTAATCTGGCATGATACTTGTTACATATTCGTAGGACATGCGCAATTTCCCCTGAGGGCACAAGCTCAATATTCCAAAAGGAAAATCGATTCTTATAGATGACTTTTGCTCGACATAGTTGGACATTGAAAAGTAAGTTGATCGATACGTCGGACGGGCATTAAAAATTTGGTCCACCCACCAGCCCCTATTGGACAAGTGTGGAGAGAAACGGTCTAAAAACCCCCTGATGGAGAACGCGTGCGTTAGGAGAGGCCTATGTCCAGCAGTGGACTAACACAAGCTGATGGAATGGTCAGGTGAGAATTTATTGAAGTACGTTTAGTGTTTTTGTATTAACTTCTGAAGAATAATTATCCATCATTAAGTAGACCAAGTAAATTGTTTGACATTTGTGACGTACGATACGCTCAATTCGATGTTATAACCCTGAGGATTGACATTCTGTAAGAAACTAATTAATTAATGCTATTCTAATAACGGAAATAATTAAAAAGGGGTTCTTAATTAATGTATGCTATTTGTACTAAGATGAAACACACCGTATGTTAATTATCAAATTATGTCATCCGATTAATATTATATATATTTTTTTTAAAACGTTATTTAGGTAAAGGCTAAGACTAACGGTAGTATAAGCGTTTCGTTTCTAATAAAACAGTTATTATATGAATGTGCTGCATACACAATAACTGAAAGTGTTACTGATAGAAAAAAGACCCAGTTTATTTTTAAAATTGATACTCGAGTAGCGATCCATAGCTTCAGTCAGTGAGTACTTTCGCACCCCAATATCTGGCAATAGCACTCGACACAAACATATTGTAATGACATCTAAAACTCTTCGAACACCTCTCTATTCGTTTTTTAGTTCCTTTTGTGAGCTTTTATTATAGCCTTTTCATTCGGATTGGATAAAAGAAAAAAGATTTAAAGGAAGGAATAGAAAAAATATATTAGAGTAGATTTTATAGTATGTATTTTTTTACAACAGTTCATTGACGGACAATAGCTCAAATAATTTTTTGAAAATTGCTCTTTTGAAGTTTTGATATACAATTTTTTTATTTGCTCCTTATTTTAATTATACAATGTATACTAAGTAAGCACATCCCTTTAAGCAAGCTTTTTTAAAAACTATCATCATTATTATAGATATAAGGTGTATTAAAAGATAAGTTACTTACTAGGACTTACTTCTTTTTCTTACTTTTATTATGGGTACAAGGTTAGCTGACAACGCATCTCACAGAATGACAACACAAGTTCGTTACCACAGGAGTATCACAAAATGGCTCACGGGGGAAATCGTCGGCTTGTTTACACTCCATAATGTATTTACGTAATAACAGCCGCAATATAAGTTATATTTTGATTAAAAGACTGGATAATATTTTGATTAAAACAAGTTATATTAACATTATGATTAGTATAATGACAACTAGTTGTGTCGCGAGGTGATGAAAAACAAAAGACATCGCTACTCCTTAAAAATTTTCTTTACGAAAACAATCGCTTACGACATCTGCACTTAAACTTATTTAGTGTCATAATCTTCTTTGTAAGACTATTATGGTTAAATATTTCCATTATACATTATCTATCACTAACATTAAAGGTTTTTTACTGGCAACAACAAATACTGGCATAACTCGTAGATGGCAGATTTTTACATGCATAAAACATATTGCTATATTTTGGATAAATCACAATATTTTTTTAACATACAGCCTATACCCTTTTATGTTTAAGAAATGTTATCGTTAAGTTTATTTAACATGTATCAATGGTTTTTGCTTTAAGATAATAAATGAATATTCATTCATTTATATAAATATTTGCGCAGTTATACACACTTTTATGAATTTAATATGATATACAACTTCATTAATAATTCTCAGAATCAGTCCTAATTGCAAATAAAACTTTATAACTTCCAAGTGCCGTTTTGTTTCAACTCTCTCTTAGGCCCCAACTTTACCAAAATTAAAGCAGTAAAATGGAATGTTTTCAAAGTCACCATAAAGCTGTTATAGGAAAACTTTCTTGACCACTTTTTACGCGGCAATATTAACATCGTTATTCTTTTCTTCAGTAAAAATTGAGTTGTAAACGTACTATACTTTACTCTGCAAATTTTTTTTTTCATTCGCAGGCAGACGAGCAGTCGGGCCACTTGATAGAAAGTGGTCATCTATACCTATAGACATTATTATTAGGCAATACCAGTTCTATCACCAACACGCTGCCTACCGTGAGACAAAGGATGTTAAGTCACGTTTACGAAATAAATACGCTGGCTAAGGTGCCCTTTAAACCAGATTTGCAGAAATAGGAATCGGTGGTTCCGCCACAGACGGTTTGTAAAAGGGACCTACCATCTACAGAACGGCAAAAATTAAATCTTTACATGTGTAGTTTTGTATTCAATGTTAATCACGTAATAAGTTTACCAGTTCGTGCCGAGCCTTCGCACAGTACGGACCTCTCTCTCTGCGCTCCCGCAGATGTGTTATTCTCGCGTAAGCGTATTTTAAGTTGAAGTCAAACAGTCGGCGTGACGGTGCTGCCGCGTTAGGCACAAGTGCCAGTGCAATTAGTGCTGTGTATCGTCCGGCAAACTTTGACGTCAAAGCCGAGTCTGACAGTTGCTGTTAGATATGTGTTAGTGTAGTAGTGGTCACAGACACCAGGTTCCAGTACTGTAAGTAAAACACACGACACACAAAAAGCCCACGTGGCATTTAGCTTATAAAATTAACTTGTGCTTGCTTTATTAAGTGGCAGCTAGGTACTCACTTAGCGTTCCTAAAGCGTTTACACTTGTGGTTTTTAAAGGCACACACAGGCTAGAAATTATGCCGGTGGGGAACGTCCCTATGGCTAACTGGGAGGAAGCCTTAGACGCAATCGAATTTAGTGCGTTTTTCCGCAAATGCGACCCTGAAAAATGGGCCTCGATCCAAACCGCTTACGGTCACCTTAAGACCGAAAAAAAAGGGTCCGCCATCCGTGGCAAGTTAGCCGGGCCTAATAAGCCGCCCAGGCCGTCGCCTTCAGTGACACCCTCCCGGGACCGTAGCCCGGTAAACACCTTTTTCTCACCTCCTGTCCTCGCTGGGCAAAGACGGGTTAGTCGGACTCGCACCGACTAAAACCAACACGTTGTTCCTTCCTATCGCCTTAAGGTTGGGTCACAGAACGTGCTTCCACCATCTGCAACCCCAAGCGGAGGCCTGGCCACCGAGGCAGTCCCATCTTGGCCCTCTACGGCCATCTGCCCTCTGGGCGCGTCGGAACTTAGCACCTTTCGTCTCGGCCTTCGAGTTAGGGTAACAGACTCCCGAGTCTGTTACTCAGGGGCTATGGAGCCAGGAGATCCCTGACCACGCGGGACCAAACTCCCAGCCCCAGCGGCGGCTCTGATGTTACACTCGACCGCTCAGCTCCAATTCGGGCGCAGGAGAAGGAGGATCGACGACACCATGCCGAATGCTCCTCCCACGGCCCTCCACACCACATCTGCGTGGTCGGCCCGCCAAGTCGCGGAGGATAGGGAGAGCGGCCTACGGAATACCGACACTTCTTTCCCCTGCGACTCCGCTCTTGGTTGCGAGGGCAGGGTGGGCGGTACCCACCTCATGCAACCCGTCCCGCACCTCCAAGCAGGCGCATCCAAAGCGGGCTTGTACAGCCCGCTTGAGCAGTTCTCCGTGGCTGGCCTTACTCCTCAGGCCGGCCAGGTTCCTTTAGCTTCCCGCGGCTGACCCATGCCGTGAGCTACCTCGGCGCAGACCGACGCTGAGGATGAGCCAGGCCGCTCTCATGCGAGCTCGAACCCACGACCGTGGCCGCACCATGGATACCGCTAACGAGGCTGATAGGGACTCAGACGGCTTCACCACCGTCCGTTCTCGGAGAAAAGGGCAAGACGCCCGCTAAAGAAAGCGACCCGAGAGTTGCGTTAATTGCCTGCTTCATCCACAAAACGCGAAGCGCGCTAAAAAAATGGGTGCGGGTTTATGTAGCGCGAAGAAGTTATACTTCTTTCGCATCATTAAAAATTAATATATTTATATACATTTAAATAATATAATAATATATTATTAATAATAAATATATATAATTATTAAAACAAAATTTAGAGATAATAAATTTATAAGACAAAAATTTGTACTAAATATTATAAGATTCTTAATTTTAAATATTTTTGTTGGTTTTAATTTAATATTCACTTTTCATTTTTATCAAAAGTTTCATTAAATTGTAATTAGTTATTTTTATAATTATTTATTATTTATTCAATTTATAGCAAATATTAAAAATTAATATTATAATTTGATGTTCATTAATTTTATCACAAACCTTTATTAAATTTATTTTTTATTTTGTGAATATTAACTAACCAATAATAAGTATTTAACATTATAATTTAATAATATTTAGTGTTAATTTATTAAATAAAAAGTTATTTAATATATATCAATAAATAATACATACGGATAGTTAACCTCAATTCTATTGGAGCACTTGAAAAGTATAAGCACAATTTTTTCAGTAATATTCACAAATAGTAAGTATATCAATCAAAAATAATTAAGATAATTAAAGATGATAGATTTACAAGGACTAAGCATAAATAATTCGATTAAGAATTTATGGATTCACAAGACGAATTTGATATATCATATAACTGGTAGTTCAGCGCCATCTGTTGCTTACAAATGTAGAATTCCTAAGAGATGTTGGCTTACTTGTACAGTGGTACTATAAATCAGAAGCTTTGATTATGTGTCTTTAGATGGCGCTATCTAAAACGTATTAATAGATAAATCACAATGTTGATATAATATGAATAAAAATATTACCATTATATCGTTGAATAAACATCATTACAAAATTAATTTATTTATATAATAATATATTTAATATAAATTTAAATAATATAATAATATATTATAATAATATATATATATAATATATATATATATATATACCAAAACGAACCTAATCCTAACTCATAGAGCACATTATCAACAACTATCGCAAATAAAAACGAAACTCCATTATCACATTAGAAAATCAACCTTATCACTATGTAATAAGGTCCATTTCACCGTTTTCATTATAAATTGTTAATTTTAGGTCACAGGTGCGCGGCATCTTAAAATTTCACTCATCATTTTTCATAACGCGCCTACAGAAGTATAATAAAGCCGCCGTTGACGCCGAGAGGTCAAGGTCCACCCCGATCGTGATTCACGACAAGGGTCACTGGAGCCGTGTCCTTATTGCAGCAAAGCCAAGATTGAATTTAAGATCGGTCAACATGTTATAGGCATCCGGGTCAACGTAGAGACCTCGGACGTTTTCCGCGACTTAACGCAATACCTACGCGAAAATAAAATCGCCTTCCATACCTTCGCTCTGCCGGAGGATCGCCTTCTCCGCGTAGTCAATAGGGAAGTTCCTAAGGAACTCGATCTAGACGAGGTCAACGTGGACCTCAAAAGACAGGGTTATCCTGTTCACAGAGTACGCCGTATGCACCACCTACGTTTTAAATTTGAAATGGACCTCTTAATGGTCGAATTAGATCTTTCTCCCGAGGGAAAATCGATTTTCAACATTCGCTCAATTTGTCAATTAACCGGCTTGCGTGTCGAAATACCGCGCAAAACAGGTTTAATCGTGCAGTGTAACAACTGCCAGAATTTCGAGCACACAACGTGCAATTGTTTTGCACGTGCGCTTTGTGTGAAGTGTGCCGGCCATCATAGCACTCCGGAGTGCCCGAGGCCGAAAGATTCTGTCGAGCCGCCCGCGTGCGCATATTGCGAGAACGTAGGACACTCGGCCAGCTATAGGGGTTGCTCTAAATCACTGAAAAAACAGCCGCGGCCATCAGCCGCTCATTCCATGAATCTCGCGGCCATAAAATAAAGTTTTGTCCCTGTACCTGCACCGGCTGTAAGTGCTTGGACAAAGCCTGTAGTTACTAAAAAAGTCGACGCTGTCCTTCCGACAGCCGCTAGTACAATTAAAATGGGAACCAACCAGGTAGGTCCCGCAACAATTGGTAATAAATCAACGCCCGCGCCATTACCTAGGCCCGCTACACAACACGTGCAAAAACCCGTCGGGCCCAGTAATTACATCGCACCGCCGCCCGGCAACGTATTTATGAAATACATAATGCTTTCTAAATCGGTAAGCATGTCTGAGCTTTATGACTTAGACTATAAAATGCACCTGGCAACCGATCCGGTTTCCAAGACAAACGGCTTGTTCGCTCACGGCCACATCTTAGACGCACTAAGCAGACTAGATTTCCCATAAACCGAAACGGACACAAACAAGTAGGTAAACCGTTCAAAGATGGCTACCAGCTTAGGTTGGGTAAAACCGCGCTCTCTAGTCGTGTTGTACTTTAACGCGAACGACCTTAAGAAGCAGCGTTCCGAAATCGCCAAATTCGTGTAAGATTATAACGTAGATGTATTCTGAGTGCAAGAGACCTTTTTGAAACCGTCAATAGCCAATCCTAGGATCAGTGGCTATAACATAATTAGAAACGATAGGTTGTCAGGGCCGCTACGTGGTACACTTATATACAAAAGGTATCTTCATATCGCACCTTGACAAACTTAGAGGGGACGGCATGTCAGATTGCACTTACCAGCCACAGGCCGCTAGTACTTGTTTCCGTGTACTTACCTCCTACTAAGAAATTACTTAGATCCGACCTAGAGCTGCTTCTTCATCTAGGCCAATCAACCATTCTTGCAGGTGACTTTAATAGTAAACACCGCAACTGGAATTGCAGTACGCCAAACACAAAATGCATTACATTTCTGGGACTTAAGCAGCCACTCAAAATAAATATAATAGCTCCCGGGACCCCGACTAGATACTCCGACTCAGGCATAGGGGCTCCTCAATCATGAAATCTCCTCAAAAGACCTGCCATTAGTTAGAGACGTCTCGCTCGATGTCGTATCGATAGAGACAGTCCATGAGTTAGACTCTGACCATTTGCCGGTCTTATTCAAATTGGGCCAAGGCGCCGGTGCGGTCCCTACGACCAAAACCGTAACAAATTAGCATCGTCTTGAACGCAAACTCAAGGCTATGGACCCCCAAAGTTGCTCTAACCTACCGGAGGTTATTGATAGTGTTGACAAAGCGTATATTGCCATCGACAGTATCACATCGCATATCTCATCAGCCATCGACGACTCCGAAAGAACAGTCAAGGTTTCGGGTGACCGTAACTTTGGCTTGCCGTTCAGTATTCGATGTCTGATAAGTGAGAAATATACACTCAAGCGGGCGTTTTATCGCAATCCGTCCGAGTCAAACCGATTTCGCTTTAGGAAACTTCAGTTAGAGGTCAGAAACAGGACAAAATTACACCGCAAAGAATCGTGGTTAGGTCTGACGGAAGACTTAGTGCCATCGCACACTGCCTATGAGCAGTTGGCTCGACGTATGAAGTCAGATTCCCGTGACGCCATGCCGCCATTATCAAAGCCAACCGGGGGCTTGTTAGCTTTCGATGACGAAAAGGCCGAATGCTTAGCCGATACGCTAGAAGAACAATGTACGCCATCTCGCGCACACGCCAATGCGGCCCACCTATTGGAGGTGGACCATCTAGTCGAACTTAGGACTGCCTAACCACCATAAGGCGATAATTTAAAACCAGTGACCCCGGAGAAGGTCCGCGATATTATTAAGGGTCTTAAACCTCGGTCGGCACTCTGCCCAGACATATCTCAAATAGAACTCTAAAATACTTGCCAGGCCCTATTGTCTGCGTATTGGTCAACATTTTCAATATTTTTCTAACAACTTGTACTTTTCTTGATGCCTGGAAAGAAGCCATCGTCATCGGTATTCCGAATCGGTAAGCCGAACAAACCCTCTAACCTCAAGTTATCGTCCAATTAGCTTGCTCAATTGCTTGGGTAAACTATATAAACAAATAATTCTTTTCCGGTTGAAAGACCACGCCTTCTCCAATAACCTCATCCCAGACGAGCAATTCGATTTTCGTCCGAAGCACTCCTGCACTTATCGCCTGACGGAATTCATTCTGAAAGGCCTTCATCAATCCAAACCCCGTATCACAGGGGCCGTCTTCTTCGGTGTCGCAAAGACATTTGACAAACTCTTGCATAACGGTTTCATTTACAAGCTGTACACTCGTCAAAGTGCCGGACTGGCTGGTTTACATCATCTAAGCTTACTTGTCGAATCGCTCTTTTCGATATCGCGTCGAAGGCACCCTGTCCACGAGCCGACCGCTCCAAGCGGGCGTCCCTCAAGGATCGATCCTATCACGTCTATTATTTACGTTCTACACGAGGGACATTCCAAAGCCCGACGATGTCATTCTGGCACTTTTCGCCGGTGACACCACCCTCTACTGTTCGTCACTAAGACCGAACTATATTTCAAAGTCAAAGTCAAGTCAAAGTCAAATATCTTTATTCAATATGAAAGCATTACACTTTCTTATTGATTGTCAAATAATCTACCACCGGTTCGGAAATGGAAGCCTCTGACCTGAGAAGAACCGGCGTAAGAAACTCAGCGGGACTTTTCTTTTTCCTTTTCTTCAATAAATTTTACAAAACTTTTACATAAAACCTTACATTTTACTACTTTGAAATATGCCTGAGCGAACAGTTCATTACCAGGATGCGTTATCTATCAAGTAGTCATTACAAAATAATATCCTTTAACACAAACGTTCCTTTACAACTTTTAAATTTATTATAAAGCTGAACGGTTTCTGGTATTTTATTGGAGAAGAGTATACATTGTCCCATGAAGGATTTCATTGTTCTTCGAGCCTAGTTTTTGGAAGAACATAATATGCTTATTCCTAGTATTTATATTATGTGTGTCACAATGTTTTACAAAATCATTTTTATTTTTATGACATACATAATATTTTCAAATATGTATTGAGAAAACAGTCATTACATTAATTTCTGTAAACATTTTTCTCAGCGATTCTTTGGGAGCCCTGTCTATAGACTGCTCAGAATCTCCTTTTTGAATTATAAAAATAGTATTAATATCAGCCGCGTTTCCCCACAGTAGAATGCCATAAGACATTATACTGTGAAAATAACTAAAATATACTAAACGGGCTGTCTCAACATCGGTATAATATATCTTTAAATAGCTCCAGAACGCGATCAATCGTTTAGACGAATGGTTTCGTAAATGGAGAATCGACGTCAATCCCGATAAAAGTTTAGCAATACACTTTCATCGGTCTAGATTATGTCGTGATTACACGATACCGCCGGTCCTCAACCCAGGCGTCAGGATAAGGCCACGCGCTGGCCGATACCAGACACTAGGGCTACTACAACTCTACGGCCAACCGATCCCATAGGAAAGGAAGACCAAATACCTAGGCGTGACCTTCGACTGCAATATGTCGTTCAAAAATCATATTCAGGACGCTAGGAGAAAGGCTTTGTTCGTCTCGACCAGACTCTATCGCCTAACGAACTCTTACTGTGAGACAGAAAGATGTCGCTCAAATATAAACTTTTATTGAACAAGGTATGCATAAGACCAATTATGGCTTATGCATGTCAAGGCAAGTTTTCGCTCAAGCATCCTCCACAATCCTAAACCAACTACAAGTAGTACAAAACAAATTCATTCGCCGCGCTACCGGGGCACAGTGGTACCAACAGAACATAGATTTACATAGCGACTGCAAATTGCCGACACTCCGCGAGCGCTTTAAAAAGTTAACTCGCAAACACATAGATAAAGTAGTCAACCACAGTAACCCTCTGCTGGTAAAAGCAGCAACGTATAAGGCGGATCCAAACGTGTCTAGTCAAAAGCGTAAACCGCGAAACGTTCTCCTCGATCCGGACGAGGAAGGGGTCGCCGAGACTCCGGACCTAGCGGGGGTCCCGATATCAGACCCTACACACCACACGAGTAGGGACAGAACACATTCACCGGTAGTTCGCCCTCGCTTACGAGCACAGCGAAACACACACCGCGTACACTAGATACACCCGCGTTCCAGGGCGGTTCTAACCACCCCCAGCCACCGATTAATACAGTCGCAAGACCGTCGGCGTCCCGGTTCGTAAACCGATCGTCGACGATATTTAGGAGACGATCTTTAGGAGACAGAATCAAGTTTTCCAAAGTGTCTTTGAAAATATCGCGCACCGATTGTTGCCGTAACTCACTCAAAAACTACTGAAAGCTAATGAGCAACTGTAAGATATAACTCTGAGCAATTAATCGCCAATCTCTTTCCTTTAGAAACAATAAAAACTATCAAAGTGAGTGCTTTAGAAATCTGCAAGTGAAACGCTTTTAAACCCGACTCAATTGAATTGGATACTGAGCGCTTTGGCACTTTATTCTGTTTTTATTTCCATTTGAGTACCATTCTCCGAATATTGTCGACATAGCTCAAATTCCAAGTTTATTCTTACTGTTTTTAACAAACAGTTGGACAGCAGGCAAAAAAACAAGACACAGGCAATAAAGGCATTCAAGATATATAACATCATAACTAAAACGAAAAAAGGGAATCAAGTAACTTCATGAAAGCGCGCACCCAAGGGAGGTTCACCCGATTGTCAATATTTTAAAATTAGTCATTTAAAGTAGAGTTGCCATGAATAGTGGTGAAACGTTTTTGTAAAATATTGTGTCACGCATAGTACAAGTACTAGGAATAAGCATAATTATGTTCTTCCAAAAACTAGGCTCTGAAGACCAATGAAATCTTTCATGCGACAATGTATACTCTTTCACGATAAAATCCCACAAAACGTTCAGCTTTTATCTGTAAATAAATTTGAAAAAGTTGTAAGGGAACATTTTTGTGTTAAAGGATATTATTGTTGTAATGATCACTTGATAGATAACACACCCTGGTAATGAACTGTTCGCTCCAGGCTATTTAAAATTATTAAAATGTAAAGTATTATGAAAAAACTTTGTAAAATTTATTGAAAAAAAAAGGAAAAAACAAGTCCCGTTGAGTTTCTTACGCCGGTTCTTCTCAGGTCGGAGGCTTTCATTTCCGAACCGGTGGTAGATTATTTGACAATCAATAAGAAAGTGTAATGCTTCCATATTGAATAAAGATATTTGATTTTGACTTGACTTTGAGTGATTTGGCCAAATACAGAGTACCGAATATTCGGCAAATCTGTTGGCCGAAGCGCCGAACATTCGGTATAAATACACGCTTGTCGAGTACATAAACAAAAATAATAAATGTGGCAACCAAACGTCACTCCCGTTAGAAGAAGTTTATTTTTCTTCTTCCATGAGTAACAAATTTAGTAAGTGGTTATTTTCTGAAGCTTTGACCATATGCGAAGAAAAATTTATCGTTTGCTACCAAAAAACCTCAAAATTTTGTTTTTATACATTACAACTTATCATTGATCAATTTTTCTTACAAATTGTATTTATTTTATAACGAATTATAGATTGGTAATAAACCCATGTAATCGTCAGTAACATGATGTGTGTTTTTTCATTATTAGGTATTCGGTGTTCGGCCAAATAGTGAATGTTATTTGGCCAAATAAAGACCGAATACTAAAAATGTGGCCAAATAGGCATATTTGGAAAAAGATCTGTAATATCACGTATAGTACCTACACAGTAAGGCGTTTAGTTCTTTTCATTTGAAAACTCAGCAACCCTGGCTGGAATTTTAAAAGAGAGCGCATATTTGTTTGCTTATTAATAAAGCTTTACGTTTGAGAATATAAGGATGATAAACAATAGAGTGCTTAAATTAAAATGCCATAAATAAGCATGACATTACTAGACTCATAACGAATTCAACACAAAACTCGATTATTTGTACCAGCAGACGGTTTGTTTGGGAATCAATCAAGCGTTACTCAATGATTGTTTGTACTTGGCGGTCCTGGTCGGTCGTTTAGTTAAACGCTTCTGAATGTTAAATAAACTGGGTTACGATAACGTTTTGATGGACCATTTTTTATCGTTTTTATGTCAATAAAGGGACGTCGTCTGACACGTGTTTGGTGGTGATAGATTCACTGTTATTTTAATAAATACTAAGCCTTAATGCAAATCGCTTAAAATTATGTATTTAATATTATGAAGAATTACTACTAGTGAAATGTTATATTGAAAAAGATCATACAATAAAAAAAGTTTTTTTTTAAGATAATTTAATTTATCACAATCAGCAATAATTTGAGTAATTTTAGGTAAAGTTTAATTAAAGTGTAATTTTAGATAAAAATATGCACCGAAATAATTCTTTAGTTTAATACAATATTTTGATTAAAGATATCACAGCTATAAAGTGCGGTGGACGGCGCACATTGTTATTCGTTTAAATTGCGCAAAATAAATTGTACACTGTTTGAAATCAGTCATATTTTTATATGATAAATTAAAAAGTCCAAAAAGACACTTGACACTTTTTTTTATTTTTCGCATAGACAAATCATTTAAATTATTATATACAACTTTTTAAACTACTCGTATTTCAATAGATCAGATATGCTTGACAATTTGTAAACAATTTTTCATTCTATGTACATATGTATGGCTACGATTATTATTACTCGAATCGGTCTCGGAAGTCACAACTAGCTATAGTTTTAAATAATTCCCACATTTGTGTAATACTAAACAATTAATGTCAACGTAAATTCCATTTAGCAATGAATTCTATCGCAACGTATCGTACATCATGTTTGCAATTCAGCAATTTCGTTTATTTAGCTCTTATCGCGTGGCATTGCGTTAATCGTGTGGTATTTTTAATTCACAAACACTATCACAAAATAAAAATAAATAATTATATTTATTAACCGGCTAATAGACATTTAACTTGAACTTAATGTATAAAATCAGATGCATCATGCATCAGATTAAATGTAGTAATAACACATACCACCGCCACATAATAGTATTAAGCCTTGGTCAAATACGAAATCTCACATTATCGACATTTATGACATAGATTATAAAATACAACGTTCAGGCATTTCTACGAATAAAGAAATTGAATCATTTTAACTAATAAATCAAAAAGTAATTTAAAAAAAACCCATTAAAATAAAGCCTTCTTATTTCAAATATATTGCAGATTGCGTACATTTTCATAAAAAGTAATACAAATGAAAGTAACTTGTCTACGCGAGACACTGTGGCTTTATTGCATTTATAATAAAACCAATTGATTTCTCTTGCTACTTGCTTTAATTACAATTTACAGTAGTTTACACGTGTTTGCACACCGATGAATCTATGAATGTAATGATGGAATGTTCTCGAAGAGCAACTTGTTACTATAATAATTTTGTGAGGTATGTTAATAATATTCTTGAATGCTGTCTCCGCACGATGCCGGTGGTTGTGAATTTTTAGATATGACGCTTTGGATGGATTGCGGTGCTAAGCCAGCCAGGCGCCGCTACAAACTGATTACGGTTTAATAATAATACTGTACGAAATTTATCGCTTGTTTTTGTTGTCTGACCGTCAGTTCTTGATGTTCTTTAATTGCTCGCTTAGCTACGAATATAGTTTACAGCATCTTTATGTCAAGCAGTATTTGTACCCTTGGGATTATTTTTATAAATAATTGGATCCGTACAAGTATTGCTAAATTTTATATTATTTTTTTAAAACTATTTCGGTGTTATATATATACAATAATTGAAAGAAAACATTATTGATCGGTGAAAACTTTATTTGGGTGCAAGAATAAGTTGCAGGGAGCTAATTTGATGTATTTCCTGTGATAAGTTTTGCGTAACTCCAAACTCAGAACTTTACAGCGAGAGGGAGTCATTTAGATGAGTTTCCATATACGGAAGAGAAATTTTAAGTCGTTGTTTTAAGAGCGACTCGATTGATGTTTTGGTTCGTGGTCTAGCGGTATTGGCATTTGCTTTATAAACAGTAGGTCGTAGGTTTGAATCGCGTGGGGAAACAGCTTTGTGTTATTGTTGTTTTCTGGTCGGTTAGGACAATTTGGGCCGATCACCCAATTATCTGAAAAGTAAGATAATCCATGCGTCAGATGGGCATGTAAAGAGTCGTACTTATCAACCCCAACACGCATAGAACGGGCGTGGTGGGATACGTTCATAAGCCCCCTAATGGAAAAGGCGTGCATTAGAAAAAAAAGTGTGTTTTTTTTCCAGCAGTCGAAAAACACAGGGTGATGGTGATGAAGATATTTTCGTAAGAGTATGTACTTACTGTTCGGCATATTTAGTGATAATATAAATGCTTGGTATGAAAGTTCAAATTGTATAAATATTTATTTTATTCTCACAGTCACAAGTCAGGTCATAAAAAATGTATGTCTGGAAACGAACTAAATGAATCTGTTAATAAAGAAGCATTAAATTATTGTAATAAGTTAAAAGTAATAAGCTTTCCTTTGACAGTAACGACATAATTTTAAAGTGATTGCTGATCTATAACATTCTCCAAGTTTCTCGCTTCCGTTGCATTGATTGCGTTATTGAAAAAACTGTTATATTTTTTTTATTTAAAACTCCTTGTATGTAATATAACTTTTACCATGGAATGCATACGCATTTGTTCATAAAACATAAATACAGAAGTATATTAAAAAAAATTAAAATGTTACGAGCTTGTATCAGAAGAACACACTCATACATAAACCCGTAACAAAGTGACTAATATGAAAATCGAAACAACGTGAAAAAGCTTTCAGCCGGAGCGTAAAGTAGTCCAAATTTTTACTTTGATCGAGTGGCTGCAAGTTTGCAACTTGCGCTAAAATCAAAACAAACCATTAGCAAAGAGTTCGCTAAAAGATAAAGTATAATAGCTTTTTTCAAATATATATGAAATGCTAAAAAAGAAATAACTTTAGTCAAAAATCTGACCAATTATTTTTTTCTGTCACCTAGCTTATATTTAACCTTAGTAAAAATTTACTAAATATCCCTATAATTGTTTTATATTTGTTTTTAAACCTCTTGCCGAAAATTGTTTCGGTGCCAGTCTTTAACGCAATAATAACTTAAAACTGATTTAATTAGTAAGTGCAGTAGGAGCTTTTTACTCTGAGATAGACACAATAAATAAGCTGTTCTATCTTATGGGCATTAATTAACTTATTTATGATTATGTACCCTAAAACGAAGCTTCATTAAAACACCACTTAATTGGTTGGTGATAAAATTCTATATTGAATTTCTATAAAGTTTTGCGACAATTTTGGAGTTTCTTTCAAAACAACTTTATAAACTCTGCAATTTTTAGCGCTGAACTTGCAGATAGATCAACATCAAAGTTTTTTTACCTCACTTTCCATTTTATAATGTTACTTATTTAGGAATTAATGATCCGCCGTTTGTGTATCAGTAAGCGAAGAGAAATAATTGCTAATAAAGAAAATAGTCCAGTAAATTATTTTTTAATTAAACAAATGTTCTGTATATAGCAACGTGAAATCGCGCGAATCATTTCTTAAGATCCGTTATTTTTTTCCCGAAAACTCGTACGTAACAATTTCTTAGCTGGCGGTATCAGCATATTTAGATAAAACAGGATTTAAATTCGTTAATTTTTAATAATATAACGTATTGAGAAATATCGATACGTTACTTTGGCCAGAGCCACTTTTATGGCAAGTTTGCGGCCGGAGGAGAAGACGAGACGAGGCAATTAGTTCGATCTCACTCTTTCTGCCATGCAGAATTTCACGATTTGATTACGATAAGAGTAAAATAGGGGAAGCGACTGTAAAGTAATTTAATTAATTCCGAAAAAGGACCTCCGGTAGGTCCCAACCTGATCGGCACGTACAACGATTCTCAGCAATTTTTTTTAAATATCATCAGTGCAATGTTTCACAAAAATAAGAATTTACTGTTTTACAACTTTAAAAAGGACTAGAGTTAAAGCGATATGTTTTTAATTATTACGTGATGCTATGGAGAAGTTTGTGCTAAGCTATGGAAACTGAAGTTCACATTTATATTTAATTTAAGTAAAGTAATTGCTTATTTAAATATTTAATTTCCCAAGTTATTGAGTCTCAAGCGTCATGCTTGATAATGTTTACGAGCGGCATACTAATGTTTTAATTTATACGAAACAGACAAACAAAACATCGAAATGTTACTGACATATTTTCTCCACCATCGTTTAGGTATAAAGCTTAAATGTCGCATGCGGCTTAGACCCTACTCTCTGTTCACGGATCGTTTGTCAAAATCTGATTTTAGTCACGTAGGAAGGCTTAAGCTATCGAACGCGTAACAACTTTTAATGTCCCTCGATGCGGTGTGAGCGGCGGATGTATTCAGAATATGTTTATTTATGAATTGTTAACTATGCGTCTACTTAAATTCTATTTTAAAGTAAATATATATATATATACATTCATAAAGTCCCGGTAACAAGGAAGTGCTCGGTAGTACGAAACTTTACGATCATAGTTTTACACAAATGTAGTTATTTTCTGCAAATGTTGACAAATCAAAACTATCACTTATGAGTAAATTAGATAACAGGGCTCTAATTATTTTCGATTGCCGTAGCTGGAACCCCTGTTTTTATAAATAGCTCAAGTGGGTAGAGCAATATCGCCTTTTTTTAAAACTCCATTCGTCCAACGCTCACCTGATAGTAAGTGACAGGCCTGGTCCATCACAAATATAGCAAATGACTGAGGCCATAAGTCTAGTTTAAGCAGTAATAGGCACTGCTATGGTACTGCCAGGCCGAGTCATCTGAGTACCAGACTTGAAAGGGTATAAAATCAAAGTACTAATTACGAGTGCTTATTGACGAACACATTCAAAACTTTGAAAAATGCTATTTTGATGAACACTAGCAGGCAGATTTTTACCGCAAAGCAGTAGTGTCAAAACACTACTGTGTTCCAGTTTGAAGGGCACCGCAGCCAGTGTATTTACCGGGTAAACGAGATTTAACATCCTATGTCTCACGGTAGGCAGAGCGTTGGTGATACTAGTATTGCCGATGTCTATGGGCGTCTGTGACCACTTTCCATCAGGTGGCCCGACTGCTCGTCTGCCTGCTAATGCAATAAAAAATAAATAAATCTGGTATAATCGACAGGACGATGTCCGTGAGCGTCGGTGACCACATTGCATTAGATGGCCCGGCTGCGACTCAATAAAAAAGTGAAAGTGCGTGAAAAATTTGATAAGATCACGCACAAATTTTTACTAGGACAAAGCTGTATATACTACGGTTGAGACGTTGTTATTGATCGATCGATCACCTGGCTACCCTAAATTAAAATAACTAATAACTACTACTAATTCTAAATTAAAATGTATCTATAATTAAAACAGATTTTTTTTTCAAATTCGATTTTTATTTGACTTCACGTGTTTTTTTTGAATACATGGACACTGCTTTGGCAACAACCATAAACAAATTGAACTTTCACGATATTTACGAATACCAGGTCCACTTTGACACCAGTGTGGCAGAAACAGTTCGGAGCATTAAGGATTATTGATAACTTTAATGTGTATAGAGCAGGGACAGTTAACATGAAGAACGTCCGATACAATTTTTATTTCAACATTTTCATTATTTTAATTTGGATTTACACAATGAACTATCGGGGACAATCCAATACTCCCGGGAAGAATTTTAGGTGACAGTAGAAACTAATATAATTCAAACCACTTCTAAATAACCAGAAGCCTTTAGTTATGGTGATAGAACGATAATTATGCCTGGAAAAAATCGGAAAAGTAAAAGTAGTAAATTGAATACAACGCTTAATGACTGAAGAAAAAAAAGTCGTATCGTGACTTGTGATGAGAAATGGATGGAAATCAAGAAGAAAAATCGGTTAGTGCTTAGTGGACCAGTGGCGGTTTGTCTACGACAACTAAAGACTTGTATTGCTCACGATTGTAAACAAAAATGGTGAAGTATAATATGTAACAAACAACACAACAAATGTAACAAAGACTAATGAATTGCTCTAGTGGACATCACTCGGTGGTTAAGTGGGAGAAGCTGCGTACTATGTTTGGACCGCATCTTTAAGAAGTCCAGAGAATTCTACCATTTAAAGCGAATACTGACTATATTCCTTTCATAGGATTTATTAATTCAGACCTGACAGTATTTAATCACAGTACATATCTAAACTATATATACCGTGTGATTTTCTTCCGATAATGTTATTATAAACTTACATTCAGTATTTTCCAGATGATTCGGGTTAAACAAGGTTATCAACGATGCTAGTTAGGGTAAAACACTTTATAATTAAATAATTTATAATAAACTATTAGGTTGATATTCAATAAATTATGCTGATATTCATGTAACTATTTTGTCCTATAAGCTAATTAGTTATGTAATTGTATTACTGACGATTGACAAACAATTTCAGATTAATTCGTTATTGATAGAAATAATTGTTAGATAATGGAGCATTTATCTATTTTTCATCACATCTATGTATGCGAACAAGTCTTGTGATGTGAATCAACTTTATACTCGTGTATACGACTAGACAGAACACAATAAATTACTTCATAATTTTGTTAACTCTTGAATCAATAAGTAAACGATAATTTAGTATCAGAACTTAATTAAATGCTAATATTATTTCAGATCTTCAAGTCTCTTCAGGTATTATGTGACATCATTGTCAGAACAAGTAAGCTATACATAATAACGAACTAAATGCATATTTTATGTATGAAAAGCTCACTAACGTTGATCTCATAGTTTACCAGGTGGAAGCTGCTGAACACGTCACTTTCTTGTTTGGAACGAACTGCTTCAAGGATTCTACAAACGACGACCTGTTATAGCTAGTTATGTACTCTAAAGTCAACAAATGTGTCAAGTTTATATTAGTATTCATTATTGTAAATGTATTTGTTTATGTTGGTTCTGTTAAGGCTTAAAGAACGTATGATAGTATCATTCTCAAAACAGATGATCCTAGTGTACTCAATTCTATCATCATGTAATAGTCGTCACCCAACAACTGCAATGGACAGGAATACAATTCTAAATTTTAATAGAAATGCTTGCATTAGTAGTTATGACACGCATTCTAAAAAGGTACAAACACTAGGCTGATAAAGCGTGATGATGTTGAATTGTACTATGTTATCTCCAGACAGTCATTACGAAGAGTCTGTTATTATGCATTTGTCTGACCTAGCCAGCGGTGGATTTAACTAAGTACATATCTAAAGATAATATGGAATACTCGTTAGCTCATTCTAGCTCATATTTTATTAATTCTATTTACATTCAGTAACATTTTATGCCATTGTTCGATGTAATTCTTGGGTCGTATAGAAACTATTATAGTTTATCAACGTAGTAGTTTAAGTAAAATAATGTTTAAATTTAAGTTAAATTCTAATAATTTATGACCTAGGTTGATATCTCAACGTCTACATTATTTGAAGTTATGGTAAATTAATCTTTAATATTAAATTTGTCATCATACATAAGCATTCTATGATAAGGTCTCAAATGTAATAAGTTATTACTCGAACTAAGGCCACTGTAACTGGCGTAGCCTAATTAGGATAGGGTAATTTCGGAACCGAGGTCGTGTTGAATAGCAAAACTGAACAAATTTTGCTAGTTGTAGGCAATAATATGGGCATCATTGTTTATAATTGTTCACCATGCCGGATGGGCATGTAACAGTCGGTCCACCCACCAACTCCGCACTGGACCAGCGTGGTGGGATACGGTCTAAAAACCCCAAATGGATAGGGGTGTATTAGAGGAGACCGATGTCTAGCAGTGGACTATCACAGGCTGATGATGATGATGATGATGATGATGATGTATAAAATTATATTGTATGATTAAAAGGAACTTGACTTCTTTTGTCCATAGTTAACTAATGAAAGCTATGCAATTTCATACATTTACAAGTTACATTACCAAGTTTTTATTTATTAGAATGATTTCAAGCTGATCATGACATTGATTCCCTATATAACAATTAGTACAAGTAAAGGGAAAAACAAGAGGTAAGCGAGATGAATTTCTTAGCAGTGCTCCGTTTTAACAATATTTTAAGGGGTCATAATTTATTTTAATTCCCCAATTGTTGTGATTATTAAACGAGAAGATGTAAAGAGGAATAATTTCTACGTTTTATGTTTTTTAGAAATACCTATTTTGTTTATAAACTAGTTTGTTATTTAATATTTTTAGCCATAGAGAGTAAAATATATATATTTTTAGGAGTCTCAAAGACAATTCCAAAAAGTAAAAATGATGCGACAACTGAACATCGCTTATACTTATAAGAACCTAAATTGCTCACGTGATTCGGGCAACAGCCATCAGATATGCCGCATGGGACCAGTCGATGCGTATTATCGTCTCAAACCACTCAACACAATAACACTATCACTATCACAAACCACTACACTTATCACACACGAGAAGAGTAATATTCCGGGTACCGGCTAACAAAAATCCACCTTATTATATCTCAGATCCGATTTTTATATACGATCGCAACATGACAAAAATTTAGTATCGTGAATCCTTTTCTCTAAGTACCCGCAATAAAAATCGTATTCTGACTTTATTTTGAATATTTTTCTCTCGATTTTTTTTTGATTCTATAATTTGATTTGAAAACTTTCCAAATTTGTTTTTATTATACATACAATTGAACGCAAAACTTCGTTTAAAAAACATTTTCAGTCGTTTATCTTTTTTTTAACGAATAATAACCACAAGTGTAGCAGAAAAACTCAATTACTAAACAATCAAAATTGTTACAGACAAACTTTGTGAAATCAGTTGCAGCGTAACCTTATCTAATGATTTATTTGTTCAAGGTCATACATTTCTCCAACGTATCAAACACACTTTATATTCATATCATGTAAATTGATAGAATCAATTAGATATAAATGTGTTTGCAAATTATTTGGACGTTTTGTATACAGAAGGGTTAAAACTGCGTAAAACAAACATTCTAACTTACAAATCATTTTAAATAAGTAAATAAAACATATTTATTATCTGAGAATAATATAGAGAGAGACTAATAGAACTTAAGCATTTTGCTTAATACAGGCATTTGAAAAAGAAATTACTGTAATCCTATATTGGTCCAGACATTATACGCTATAATTATTTTGCAACCTCATGATCAGTTAGGGCTGAAATTTTCTTTCCAAGTTGTAACCCCATCTTACGGTTTCCGTGAATTTACTAGCTATAGTAACCCCGCCGTACACACAGAAGGATAACTTGGGTCAAAACTGACAATGAGGTTTCAATCTTCATCTACGGTACCATATAAAAAAAGTAAACTCTGATGTTATTAATAATTAAATAAATAATTTGTGGTATAGCTCTAACTGCGTTATATTAAATCAAATCATTAGCCATAAAATAATACATGTTGGTTAAACATAAAATAAATATAAATATATATAACCGATATTGAGAAACAAATGTAACTATAATCGAAACTGTTTTATTTAAACAATCCCTGGTAGCCACAAAGGATTTAAGGGATGCGTGACTTTGGTTATCTACATCTCAGGTATTATTCTCCCGTTCCTCCATATCACATATATGTGGATGATAAGGGCAATGCCGGTTAACTTTAAATCTTTTGTTTTTTATAACTTCGTTTATTTCTTTTGACATTTCACTTGCAATTTTTGTATTTATTATTTACATCCAATTAATAAAGAAAAAATTACTTAATTTTAGTAGCTTCCTAAATAGGTAAATTATTAAAAGAATTGCAGAAAAATAAAACTTTTGATTAGTTCACATGTAGTGCTTTAGTTTAAGAACAATTAAACGGTGGAAACGATCAACAAATAAAGTAACAAGATAAAGGTTTCGACTATATATTTTCATGACGACGATTCACGATGACGATAGTTAATTGTATTATTTAACCACATGTGCATGTTCATATAACATAATAATTTTTAGCTGAGTATTAAGAGTGAAAAATATTTAAATAATATATAACAATTTTTTTTTACATATTTGAAGTCTGCAAAAGAACTGTGTATATAGAAATTAAAGACTCCAACGAAAGGAATAATGTGTGTAGCAAAATGTAACGTCGTCCATACATTGTGAAGAATATAAGATGAGAAGCGATACTGTGAGTTTTATTCAATGCCTCACACATTGCGCATTTCGTTTTTAAAGTTGAGGGTTTGAGTTATTATAATAATTTGAAATATATTAACAAACACTTCAAGTTTAATTTTAATGTTTATATTTATTATGTTTTGTTTGAAATATTTATACTAAAATATAACTGCCGTAGCCTTGGGGACGTCGGCTTTAGAAACCGGAAGTCGTGGTTGCCAATTCTGCGGGAACTCTTCATAATTTCATTGTTGTTTTCTGTTGCTTAGGACAATTTTGGCCGATCACTCAATTATCTGAAAAGTAAGATAATCCATGCGTCAGATGGGCAAGTAAAGAGTCGGTCCACCAACCATTGGACCAGCGTGACTGGATACGGTCCAGAAACCCCCTAATTGAGAAAGCGTGCAGCAGGGGAGGTCTATGTCCAGCAATTTACTAACACAGGCCGATGATGATGTTTGGAATATGTTATTGTCTTCTTTACGAACTGGTGATAGAAGATGGCTAAGGCTCTCGTTGCGATGGGACAATTTTTGATTTATAGCTATTAGAGCAATTGATCCGAAGACCTGTTTGTTTTAAAAGTTAATTTGGTTAGTTAGCAAACATTTGTCAGTGATTTTGATACGTCAGATCTTTCAAATATACATTCACCTCAATTTTTTTCTTCTCTATGCTCTTCTTTTTGTTGATGAAGGTCAAGTGTTAGTATCACATAATATTTGAGGAAAATTAAAATCTATGCTATTAGTTCAGTTTAGTTCTTTGGCTTGATGGCGTTTCCTTGTAGATTTCGCAAACGTCAAGTTTTTCGATTAGACTCTGCTATATGTAACAGGTTTCGTAATTGAACAAGGTCACAGCTAACAACTAAGAATTAATTATGGGCTAAGATAATCCACCGAAATAATTTCTGTTGATGTATCTAAAACAAAAAGAGACACAATAAACACAGGGTCAGTTGGTTAAGAGACAAACAAACTAAAGTTCTATGTTATTATGATTAATGTTAGAACAAAAAATATGAACAAATGGGGAATCAACATAGGATAATAAAGTTTTTAAATTGGTGGGACGCGTAATTTGAGGAGGGAGCAGGTCATAGAGAGAAGAGGTCTGTTGTCTTTTATTAAAAAAAAAGTTCTTCTCAGGTCCGAGGCTTCCATTTCCAAACCGGTGGTAGATTATTTGACAATGAATAAGAAAGTGAAAACCCCGTAATGGAGAAGGTGTGCTTCCATATTGAATAAAGATATTTTACTTTGACTTTGACTATACATATTAAATTCACTTTTTAAGGATTTATTGCGTTGCTTAAATATATAGTTTCTGACGTTTCTGATTCTTTGCGGCATCGGGTGAAACAAGTTTCGAAACTGTCATATTCTGTCCTGGAATATGAAATCCAAATGCTATAAATCCGTTAAATTATTCACTTAATTTTATCTTAAACTTTTGCATTCATACGTATTGTCCATTTTAGACATGTCATGATGATATGACATTGCAAATTTTTTGCAAAACATGATTAAGGCTATCAATACGTAATTAAGTTATTAATATTCTGTAAAGATTTAATGAGAAATTTAAACAGCATACCAAAGAAATATTTATTTTGATCGTTGCTTCACAAACTCGGATGTTCGAGTCCTCCGGGAAAATAAGTTTGTGTTGTTCGGTTCTTGTTTTTAGGTCGTAATAACCCCCATTAACCCGGCTGCATATTTTACGTTAAACAGGGTGAATCAGAAATTGGTTCCATAACCTATTGTAAAATGGCTACAAGGAAGTAAAAATTCCAAAAAAAACATTTAAATGGAGTAACGTATTAAGAAATTACGCCTGTCCCAGGCATAAAATACGTGTAACCAGAAAAATAAATAAGAATACAATTTTATTTCAATTGTAATGACTTTAACAATATTCAATTTCAAATTTATTTTTGACAACGAAAAAATATAATTGTTTAATATATTCACGAAAGCAGAATTTCTCTATTCAATTTTGTTTTTATTTAATTGACAAAAGTTCGTAGTACAATTTATGATAATTAGCAAAGTCTTACAAATATTTAAATAATCATTAAGGTGAAAAGCGTATAAAAACATTCCTAACTCCAGTAGACTCTCACAGTAAATTAATTAAATTTTTTGCTGTGGTTTTCAAAGTAATAATAGTAGTTACAAGAAATATATTAAAGAAACAATTAAAAGCCACACATGGTGTATGAAAGGCATTCCTTAGTGACATAACAAGACCACCTGACGCTATTTCAACTTTGCATTAACTTATAATTAATTTCCAACTAACAGAGTAGGCCACAATATTACTTTTAGCAATCTAAAAGGACTATACTGTATGTTCTTGTTAATAACAAAGTTATATGCGAGTAGTTTATTTAAAAAATATTAAAGCAAGCCCATTTTAAAAGTAATTATTCAAGTTAATTAGTATCATAAACTATTAATTCAAGCAAATAATACAATAAATTATGATCTTTCATCGTTATTATTATCCTACATTATTTTATATACTTATATACATTATTTCAGCTGTATGATATGTCCTAACCGAATAGCATAAATGCTGAATAAAACATTTTTGCAATTTGAAGATGATCTTATATAACTTGTGACACCGGAAAATATATATAAAGCCTTATGGTAAGGGAGTGTGCTTTAGAAACCGAAGGTCTTTATTAATAAAAACCGAGTTTTGGCTGATTAAACTTTATTTGTTAATTTATTTTAGCTTAATTATAAATGGAAAAAATACTTTTGTTTTTAATCTAACTTATATTAAATTATAATAATATTAATAATTTTCTCTGAGGGAATTTCGAATACGCGACAGACATACCACTATAGTCTGGTGGTATGTCTGTCCCTGAGGCAGTTAAAGAAAATCATAACTCAGCAATAACACTTGAGCAAACTTTTTATTCAAGCTAAGTAAAAGTAAGTTATGCAATGAATTCTTTCATGTGCTCAAAATATTTTTGTGCTTAGTATCTACAGTGCGTTTGTTCCAAAAACGATAATCTAAAGCGCTTATGCGGCTCAATTCAACATCGATATAAAAACGAAATAACGCATCTTTTTATCTAGGAAAGCCCATCTTGTATGCTGCCTTCAGCCGTTATGTAAATTGTGTTGCCTTAACATTTCACGTATATAAGGTTTTTGTAAATATATATTCATTCAACAAACTCACTTATGTTTTAACAATAAAAATAAACATAGAAATAGTATGAATATCATTAATTTTATTATTACAATATGTTATAATAACATGTACAATTAACCCGTCAAGTAAGTCCCCGAATTGAATGCCTTCTCCATTTGTGACGACCAAAGATAAAAAAAAATTATTCAACAATAATTTTGTTTACCTGGAACTTTTTCAGACTTGGCATAATCTTCGTTACCGCTGTGTGAATGTGCTAATATGGTACTTGAAAATTCTAAGTAAGTTCTACTCGTAGTATTTAAAAAAAAAAATACGTGCCTCTAAGAAAGAGTATAAATAAGCTCTAACTTTTTTACCCGTTTGCCACTACATAATGTCAAGCAAATTGCACCGTAGTTAGTTTAATTGTTGGTTTAATAATTAGAAACATCTCCAATATATTAAGGTCTAACATATCAACGGGTGTACTTTTCGCGTATTGCGCTTTATGTTTTGAAGTATTCATTTTATCAAAATGTCACCTATTACACGCTGTATACATAAAGAATAAAGAGCTTTTTAAATGCAATACATTTAATATACTTTATATTAGTCTATTACTTTAAATTAGCTTTGAATAAGTCTCACTGCAATTTATACAATGTTTAAATTAAAATGGAATTACGTCACAATATTTATGTGCTAACGGACTTTATTGTAGATCGACTCAAGAAACCTAATTAGCAGGTGACACTACAGATATAATTATAATATTTGAATTTTCGTTTAATAATCCAAAGTAAGTAAATTAGTATGATTTTGAAGGAACTTTATTTGTTAGTGACTTTTAGATGAACTAACAAGTACTTTAGTTACTAAGTCATAAATTAACTAAGTTATTGCGGGCCCAATTGTCAAATTAACTTAGTTATTTACTTCGTTACCTAAACTTGGTTCTTCATTAATTTTCGCTCCTGATGTAAATATTTTAATAATAATATTTTAAGGATAGTAGAAAAGCAAAAGAAAAAATGTTCTATGCATTATATTGTTTAAACAATGTTAACATTTTGGTATTAAACAAAAGGATATGTGAGGCTAATATATAAAAGTCGATCCTCCGACCAACCCGTATTGGACCAGCGTGGTGAGATACGGTCCAAAAACCTCCTCATGGAGAATGCACGCCACATTAGGTGAGGCCTATGTCCAGCAGTGGATTAACATAGGCTGATGATGATGATGATGATGATTATGGTATGCAAAACACAGAATAAATTATAATGGGATATTGAGGTATAATTTATAACGTAATTAATAAAAAAATTGTTTAATTGCAGTTATCACAAAAGTTAACATTTAAATCAAAAGGCGCAGATTTTTAGGTTTTTACCCATATTCTAGTGATATGTTACTACTACATCAATTTTTGTTCAACATTACAACATACTTCTACTTGTCTCCAAAGACCTGAGATAAATCCTTAAAAGTAATTATTGCCAATGGCGCCCTTTAAAAGAAAAATTTAAACTTTTATTTCTTCCACATATGATTATATCTTTGACTTGGTTAACATCACACATATATGTGCTTTTAGTGTATTCTGATAAAAGACAAATGATCACAACATGTTTAATAGCTGTAACTACGAAGACCGTTTAAGCAATTGACACTAATGAGCGACAGCCATTCACCTATTGGGTGGGCCAATCTGACAAGCCCACAGGTTTTCTCAATGAGGAAAAAGCCGAATGTCTGGCCGACAGTCTCGAGGCTTAATGCTCACCCAGCTCACAACCAGTGAGCGCCGCTCATCTCCGCTAGAAGAGGCGATTGACCGTTGATCACCTACCAGCACGCTATGTACTCACTCCCGTAACGGAAAGCGAAGTCAAGTCGATTGTCAAAAAACTTAGACCTCGGAAAGCCCCGGGCACCGATGGCATATAAAACCGCGTCATTTGGATTCTTCCGACTAACCTTATAAACCTTCTTGTCCTAATCTAAGGACACTGAAGTTATAGGCTTCCTCAAACCGGGTAACTCTCCCAACTACCCAACCTCCTATCGTTCCACTAGCCTCCTCAAAGGCTTTGGGAAAATCTATGAAAGATTAGTTTTGACCCGTTTACTAGGCTTTATGCAGTCTAAAGGGCTTCCCAATCCTGCCCAATTTGGCTTTTGGGCTAAACATTCATGCACAAATCAGGTGCATCGCAAATCCGCATCACGGAGCACATTAAATCCCGCATGTTACGGAGCCAACATACAGGAGCGCTTTTCCTCGACGTGGCGAAGGCATTCGACAAAGTATGGCACGACGGGCTAATATACTAGTTATATGAGTTCGGCGTGCCAGACCACTGGTATCACCAATGTACTGGTTAACCAAGTAGCCCATATAAATAAATGGGCTACGTGGTTATATATATATGTCGTAATTTTAATAAAGGCCCAGCCTTTTAAAACAGTAAAGATTACTTAAACATTAATTAATGATATATCAAGTTAAATATTCAGTTAAGCAAATTTTACAATTTAAATATTATTATAAATGATAACAAAGTTAGTATAACCACATTATAATTGTAAATTAATTCTGAAAGTTGTAAATAAGCGTTTTAAACGTTATTTTTAGACGATCTTTTCATATCTGAAAATCTAAAAATAATTTCTTTAAGGTACTAGTTACCGGCTGCAGCTGTCGCTCAATTGAAAACGTTTTGTATTAAAAATACATACATCTAACGTTATCTAAACTTTTGTACAATTATTTAAAACTTAAAAATAGCAATAAAAACTCTATCGTTTTAAATTGAACAAATTTACATTCAGCCCAAATTCCAAACCTTCATTAGCTTTTACACAAGGGAGAAATATAATGGATAGCGTCCCTATAGTGTGAGCGACTTAATATGCTCCAATGCCGCTGCTGCTTCAATTTACATAATTAAATACATTATTATAAATTAATACTAATTACATTAACAATACATTCATAATACTGTATAATGACCATTTTTTGCGATTCTCAATTACAATAAAAAACTAAAAATCACAAAAAATAATTTACTCTTGAGTAAAAAATTATTAAGGCGTAACTATAGTGAGTTATAAATATTAATAAGAACATAAATTTAAGTTATCCATTTTAACATTGCTTTTTACTAATATAATTGTAGTAATAAGAGGGTTATGGGAAAATTATAGCGAGTAACTGTGATAAACTGTTTTATTTAGAGTATTGGCCGTTCTTGAGTATATTAATCTATAGAAAAGTACAAGTAGTAATAAATCATATGTTAGTATAATAAGAATCATGCTAATTGCAAGTGGAGTCTGGCATGTGTCGGACGACCCTCCACGAGATTGTGTGACGACCTTTGCAAATGTGCAGGAGTGCTGAGGATCCTGGTGGCACAGGATCGTGCCTCTTGGTGGCTTTTGGAGGCCTATGCTCAGCAATGGGCATTGACAGGCTGAAAGGACGATGACGAAGAATGTAATACCAGTAACTACAGTTAAGTGCAATTTTGTATAATGACGGCAATCTAATGTTTGTCTGTCAATAAAAAAATTATTAATTATTTGTTCAAATTTGAAGACCACCTGATCATATTTTAAGAATTTTTTTTATAACATTGTAAATAATCATTAACAATAACGCAAAAATCCTTCTGTAAATCATAATTTTACACAAATAATCATGATTAATATGTCATTGCACGTAAACATTAAGAATCTAGAAAAAAACTTAAAAATTACATAGTGACCACAAAAATATCAATGTTTATATTATTTTATATGTTCGTATGAAGCTACACAAAAGTAGTTTCATAGTAAACATTAGCTCATAAAGTAATATAACCGATGTATGTACGAACTGCTTGAAAGCATCCTTTGTGGTTCATTTTCTAAACAACTCTGTAGCAAGATAATAGAGTAACAGCATATTGCACTTGCTACGGTTTACATAGAGCAAGCAATTCACATTCGTTATGAATTTCAATCTCGACATTTTATTTACGTGGATATCGATAAATAAACCGTTCAGTTGTAATAAAATGTATCATGTCTTTTACTGCAATATTTTAGTTTTAGGTGTTTTATTGAAAATAAACGTAATAAAAAGTTCATTCGAGCTAAAATGTTAGTTTTATTATATTTATGTAACCTGTGATTGTTTTGATGTAAGCAAAACGCTTTTTACAATAAATGAAGCTGATTTGATAAACTCTTCTCTTAAAATGTAGCTAATTTAGGATGGGTTACGTATCAAAACCCCCTAAGGAGGAGGCGTGCAATAGATGAGGCCTATGTCCAGTAGGCTAATACAGGCTGATGATGATGATGAAGATGATAAATTTAGGATGGTATTACTCATCTGTAAGGTAGAACAGCAGATAGTCATTTCACTGTTAATTATTATATTCGTTAATGTGACGTTAGGGCTTGGAGCTTATTGTCGGGCAGCCTTTGATTTAAAAGTACAAATCGGTCAATAACTACAAAATACCCACAATGTTAGTGTACAACTCTTTGCGTTATTAAAAAAAGAAACTTCTAGGAACATGGAGTTCATTTCTTACGTTAAGAAATTAAACAAAGCTCAAAAATATTGAAATTGGTAATAATTAGGTGTTACTGAACTTATTTACTTCTCTTCTTTACAAAATTTCTTCTATACTTTGTATAAATTACCATATAAATAGTGGCAACGTTCTATTTTCTACTATGAGTATGTTTTAATTTCACGTTGAATGCTTTATATAATTTTTTAAGGAATGCATTTTAAACAATAATGTTCACTGAAATTGAGTATAATAAATAACCCCTTTGCGTTTTATTTAGACATGATACAAGCTTGCGGCCGAAAAAGGTTAAACTATAATTTACTTTTTTTAATCACTCTATTATCTTTCATCAAAATAGCTTAAATTTTCTATTAAAATTATGTTAACATACCCATAACTATTGTTAGACTCCATTTCCTTGTATACGTGCTCGCAATCGAGGAGAAGCTAAAAGAATCCCAATTGGATTAGTATAAGGGATTGACCAAGTGTGATAGATAACCTCATTTTAAATTTTTCCTGGATATAAGACAAAGTTATGATATTATCAGCCATCCCCATCTTCCATGAGGTAAATCGAGGCAGAAGCAAAATTGAGGGTGCTGTGTGAACTATATCTAACTTCTTTTAATCAGTGGTTGCATCACAGATGAGCTGTGAGAAAGCAACTAGAAAGGGGAATTAGAAGTCAATGGACCAACTAGTTATGTTTGAAACTAAAACTACGTCAGTAGTAGAGCTTGAAACTAAAACCATCCCTAAAGACAACTGGGTTTTCTCAATAGGTAAAGAGTTTAACGTATTTATAAAAGATATTAATAAAGGCATACAAACTAGTTGCTATATTATATAGTTTCTAGGTCTACTACCAGTAATAACTTTTGGTAGAATAATAATCTTTTAAATTAAAAAAGTAGATTTTGGGTTGCATTTTTAAAAAAATTTCGCCATTGATCATTAATTGTCAATTCAAGTATTGCATTACTAAATACACATTTACTGTAAGTCACACATCATATGTCTCACGGTAGGCAGCGCGTTGGCGATACCACTGGTATTACCAATGTCTATAGGTGTCGGTGATCACTTCCCATCAGGTGGCCCGACTGCTCGTCTGCCTGCGATAAACGCCATAAAAAAAAGAAATTGAATTATAATACTAACTACAACATCTACTTACTTTTAGCTTCACTACGTGTCAAGAGTTATATATCTTTAAATAAATAAAAGGAAATTTATGTATCCTCATTACTTTGTTCCTAGTGATCTAATTTAGATATTCATTTTTAGAAAGTTTAATTTCAGAAAATACACGTTCAAGTATTTACATCACAAGCTTGGAGTAGAACGTCGGATAGCGATAACTTTTTTGTATATTACAATTGCGGACTGAATAACGGGTGAGAGCTATAGTATATTATAACTGTGATATAGGATAACATTGATTAGCGTCTTTGTAAGTAATTATTTTAATTTTAACTAATCATTGTAATGTAGCACATGCATGAGGCCTAAAATCAGGTAAAAGTAATTGATATTAGGCATTGGGTTCTTAGTATTGTGTTCTTCTTGTGATGATGACAGGTTTCTTCCTTTTGCATAATTTTGACATTGCAAAGTTGCATTTTTAACTTTCTTATCTAAATTTATGTCGTAATGATTAGTGTCTAATATTGTACAAAGATCTGAAAAATATGGCGAATACCAATCATCATCAGCCTGTGTTAGTTCACTGCTGGACATAGGAGTCCTCTAGTGCACGCCTACAGACACACTTATAGGTTTTTTTGGACCGTATCCCACCACGCTGGCCAAATGCAGGTTGGTGGGTGGACTGACTTTTACATGCCCATTTGACTCGTGGATCATCTTACTTTTCAGACAATTGGGTGACCGGCCCAAATTGCCCTAACCAACTAGGAAACAACAATGAAAATTTGTTAAGTCCCTTCAGGAATCGAACCCACGACCCCCGGTTTCTAAAGCAAACGCCTATACTTCTAGGCTACGGAGGCCGTCAGGTATAACACTTACAAAAGATACAAAATATCTAAATAGGAGTATGCAAAAAAAAAAATTAAAAACCGTAAAAACACTTTTAACTGTTATCATGTAAAAGCAGATATTTAGCTCGGTGTAGCAATAATAAAAATGTATTTGTATTTTTGGCCAAAATTTGTCGCATTTCAGGCTGCATCTGAACTGACTGCATTTTTAATATCCCACGTATCTGGCAGTTCCGATTTGCAATAACCACCATATTGACAACATGACGCACTGCGTCGCATGGCTTTGTCGTTAAAGCTTATTATTTATTCCACCACAGAGACAATAAAAAATACATGAAACGATCATACGTAGTACATACTATTTTATTTTTCTGCAATTACGTATTAGATAGCATTTTTTATCCGTCCCGGTTGTCAAAAGCATCTTTAACATTGGGTATAGTTTTTAAGTGTGTTAATCTTGTGCCTTTATGTTGTGTGTTAATTTTTTCATACAATGCAGTTTCCCCTTTTATTTTTAAAGATTGTGATCTTTGCCAGTCGCTCAGTCAACAATTAAACCTCTTTGTGTTAATGTAAAAGGTTTATTCCATTTACGCATACCGATATCAATTTCTGTATTAATCATGGGTTTAATTTACTAAATAATGGGATTTCAGGGAGGTACTTCTAACATTCAAACATATTATCAATCGATATTAAAATTTATTTTAAATAAATTAGTTAACAAGTTGGCGGCAGATATTAATCTTTCTCTTATCTTTAATCAATTTATGAAACCGTAAAATAGTGAAAAAGACTACAAAATTTAATATTGAAAAATATATTACATAATTAAAGCATAATTAAAATCCAAAGATATATACACAGCAATAATGTTAACAAAGAAAATAGTTATCAACCAAGTTCAAAGTTGTACTTGTTTCTTTAATATCATATCGTTTCAATATCTGAACGACAAAGATAAAAGGACATTGGTTTGATCGTTCAACTATATTACTGTGGTTGTAACTTAAGCTAATATTATACAATAAAGAGGTCGGGTCGGTTTTAATGACCTCATCAAAGGAAACATACTGAAGACAATATCAACTTAAGATTAACATGGATTGAATTTAATACGTATAAATTCTTCCTTTGTAATAGAGCTCATTGATGCTATAGAATGAACATATTGATTTGGTGTTACACGATTATTATAAACGTACAAACTTTTGTAATCGTGTTTGCAATATTGAGTGCGTGAACTATTTCTAAATTCAATTAGTTATGTACATTATTGACAGAAGCATAACTCTTCCTTAGATTAAATTTTAATACTTTTAAATTGAATTGGATGTTGATTTAGATTTCAAATTCACTATTGATAAATAACATAATACTTTCCGAGTGTAACATATATCATATGGAATTAACTTCATTGATTTTTTGTAAATAACAAAGCACGTATGACAAACATGCGAGGCTTTAAAAATTATTGAATATCATATTTAAAATCGATTTTCTTGTATATCATACAAATTATGTTTCGATTGACAAAGTAACAATCCACCTGAATTTAATTTATGATTTGACAAAACAGATTTGATGTAAAAGATGAAAGATTTTCAATAAGGGACCGTTTTGGTCTCCATGAGCTATGTTGGCGGTTACTCGCACTAATGTAAAAAGCTCGTTCAGACCTTACAAGGGTCTGGACTCCATTGTGTTCGTCCAAACCAATGGAATATTGGCCGCGACTACAGTCTCAAGACGAATTCAAACCTATTGGGATGGTCCCTTTGATTGTAAATTGTTATAATTGATTTGGATAGAAGGCCGTGAAATTTAAAGTTTCATTTATTGATTTCTGTTGAATCTGCTATAAGTATTTATTTGACTGAACCATTTTCTATAACTACTATTTTTCAATTGGTAGTATAACTTATAAGCGGGAGATATATTGTCTACTATATAGCTTCATCCAATATAGCAATCGCGGAATCCAACAGCGATTGGTATATTAAACTATAGTTAGAGACCCAAAAAAGGAAATTGAAATTCACAACTTAAGCCATTTTTAAGGTTTTTTTTTATCTATTGTTTGTCTCCGTCCGCCTGTATCTTGAACATTAATGAGTACTACCGATTGATTACAGAATGAGTATTCCTAAAACTTTAACTAATTCCAAACACTGAGTGTATAATCGCTAAGATACAAAAAATTTAATATCCAGAGGTAATATATAAAAAATTAGCAAATAAATATATTTTCACAAAGATGTGGTGTGAAGTACGGAAATTTACTTTATTTGTATTTATTATTATTTTTTGTCAATTTGCGCGCTGCTTGACCTCACTTTCAACCAAATATGTCTATTCTAGCTCATCCGGAAGCATTGTACAGGTTTTTGACCCAAATCCTAGTGATACATTGGGATCCCTGCTTAACATAAAATCTTAAAAATATGGCCTGTATATCTGTGAAATGCGATTTTATGATTTAGAGTTCTTGAAAATGGAGTAAACGGATAAGCATCCTAATCTTTTAACAAACTTTCTTAGTTATTGGTAGCCCCTGAAATAAATTATGTATATATACAACATGGCATTATCAGGTCATTTAGTCACAATATTTTACCCAATTATTTAATGTGTGGAAATGAAATATTATATAATCAAAACTATAAAAGCATACTCAGTTACAATTTACGAGAAAGATGTTTATAGAGCAATTTCTCTAAAAGGGACATTGTTTGCTAAATATAAACATTTTTTCTGTTGTCGCTTATCGGTTGCCTGTGGCGTTCAAGATAAACAGAAATAGTTCCGTAGTTTGTATCTAAACGGAAATCTCGACTTTTATTTTTTACCCACACAATACAAGCGTAGGATTTGGGCCTTTATATTTGATAGTAAGCTGAGGCTTCCAAAGCGATGGGGAAGGTGATAAATATAAATTCAAAATTAAAAACTAAATTATTTAAGGTGTAGGAACATCCGTCGCTGTTTTATCGTGGTGTTAATTGCAATCGCAAAGCAGTAAAGACCACATGTATAAGTTTTACGATTTGAAGTATACAGTAGCCAACACTGTTAATGAGTAAATAAGATTTCATGAAGCATTTCATGTCACAGGGTGACGATCAGATATTTGGTGTGTTATACTGCGTTTTTTATAGACAGGACGTATTACATGTCTGCGGATTATCGCCCTATCGTAACGTATTTTAGTAATATTTTACCATGGACACAGTAATGATATACTACTCAGCTGTGATAATGTCATATAGAATCTAACTTTTTTATTTTGTCTTAAATACCGACAAAACATATTTAGACAAAGAGATCTACTATCAATTGCTACATTAAAACTCCTGGGTGTCTCAATAAAAAATGTTTTATTCTCTCAATAAGTAAAAAAGGCATTATCCCGCTCTCGCTAAATAATCTTAGAAATGCAGAAATGGTTTCTTAATATTATACGAAAGTTATAATGATTTCGTTAACGATGTCTAGTCTCCCGAAAGGGAAGTAATGCGACGATTACAGTCATTAGTAAGTGCCACCCATTTTTTTGCCAAAACATAAGCCATTTGCGTGTTTTACCTCTGTGACAATGTATTCTTTTTCTTTTTTGTTTTATTAGTCTTTTGCATTCTTTGACTGGGTATTTACAAACATAGGCCTGAGAAATAACGTCATTATCCTTACTTCCAAAAAGTTTCTATCCTAAAAGTTCGGAAATAATGTAGATGTAAATATAGTAAACTTTTTGGTAATATTGTGTAAGTCTTTAATATAAGTGTAAAGATTCAAAATATTGTGTGCAATGTATTGCAATTTGTTACAAAATGTTTTTGGAATTAACGAACAGATATAAGAGATCGTTACTAATTGTATTACTTAGTGTAAAAATGTTTTTTTTTTTATAATGCATAAAAATCTTGATTAAGACAGGATTTTAATCAAAGCTTTCATCGCTTTGAATAGAAAAGATTTGTAATTTTCATAAACTGGCGATAAACTTTTTCTTTGAGAATCATGTTGATACTCAGAATTTTATTAATTAAATATTTTTTAATATCTTTTAGTATCCGTATCAACTTATTATGTCATTATATTGACATTGAAAGCCAACGGATATAAATGCCTAAATACTTTGGCATTACGTTTATACAATAATATTTGTTGAACTTTTAAGAAAAAATCCTTTGTTTTTACCGCATTCACACAGTTGAATAAAATAACTTTGATGTTTTGGAGGTCACAATCAGTGAGTGCCATGACGGCTGCTGGAAAGTGTTCGAAAGGGCAGAAGCCAAAATATAATTAATTATGTATATAAAAGCGATAAAATCCGTTAAAATTCCATTTATATGCTATTATATATTATTAAATGATTTATATTTTATTATTCATTATTCCATTTATTTATCCATTCAACTTTAAACGTATTTTTCTTTTCAACTACGATTTATGTGTTGAATAAAAGTTTCGCAAAATGTATTAATTTCAAAATTACAAAAATACGACCGACTACAAGCAGTAAGCATTTTTTTAAATGCATTTATTTTTACTAAGACTTTCACTGAACTACTTTAAACTTTTAATATGCCTTGTTGAAATTATAAGTATTAAAATGGTTATTGTGAATTATTTGTTCTTTACAGGAACAAAGTTAATACTGCACAGTTTACAAAAATAATAGGTCAAAACTTAAACAACTAAAAAATCATCATAATATCATGTAGTTAAGTTACCGAGGTTTATCAAACTCGAGTGTTTGACTGAGGTATTTTTACAATAAAGAAAAACAAATACATAATATTTTTTATTTTATATGGATTGAATCATACATTTATTTTATGGTTGAATTTATTAAATTATGAATACATATTGGTAAATTGCAAACGCTTCTCATACAGCTTTCATTTTAATTAACTTGAAGCATACTGACAAATTGGCAATTTTATCTACTTGCTTATGTTATATTAAACGTCCACTTAAAACCTTTAAAATGATTAAAAGTAATGAAAATGTACAAAATATGACAATGCAACAAATTAAAGAAGTTTTTAAAGCTAACATTAAAAATAATATCAAAATTCAATCCAGACCATCGGAAATATTTATTACAATTTTTTTTGTACCTTTATGCCATTTTAATGTGTAGCAAATCAGTACTATCCATGTGTAAATGACATGAGCCATCTTTGCCCAGCGACTCGTGCTCTAAGGAACGATGAAATATATACAAAGTATTCTTAGAGAAATTTTAACAAAGGGATAGTTAAAATCAAAAATCTAAATAAATTATCATGACTGGGCTACTTTATTTATATATTTATAAATATTGAACAATTTAAAGACGGAAGAGGACAAAGTGATAAATTACCGTAACCAAATATGTCTAAATGCCGGTTCAAGCGCCAAGTCCCCCAGGGCAACCTTATTCACTTGGATGTAAACACGTCCGTGCGACAGCTTTTCAGTTCTATTGCTTGTATAATTTATAAATGCTATTCAAATAAAACCCATGTATTGCGAACAAAGCAATAGTGAAATCTTTGATTACGTCTACTATTTGCATTAGTCCTTTATTAATATTTAAAGTAGGTATATGTCAACTGCCTCCGTAGCCTAGTGGAACTGCCTCCAAAGCCCAGTGGCCAGGGCGTGTGCTTTAGAAACAGGAGGTCGTGGGTTTGATTTCTGCAGGGACTCAACAAATTTTCGTTGTTGTTTCCTAGTTGGTTTTTTGTTCGTGTTTCCTAGGGCAATTTGGGCTGATCATCCAATTGTCTGAAAAATAAGATGATCTATTCGTCCGATGGCATGTAAAAAGTCTGTCACCCATCAAGCTGCATTGGACCAGCTTCTTAGAATACAATCCAAAAACTCCTAATTGAGGATTTGAACATTAGGGGGGCCTACGTCCAGCAGTGGACTAACACAAGCTGATGATGATCATGATGTCACACAGATGACAATATAATTGAGTTGGGTTCCGCTTATGACAACTATTATTTCTTATATTTAAAGAATTTTCTCTAGGTTTTTCTTAATTTTTAGCTATTTGAGATTGGTTGGATTCAGGCGAAACATTACAATGTAATATAGTCGTTAAAGTATAATAACTTGATTTCAGCAAATTTACCAAAGCTTATTAATTTTTTTTAAGTTTAAAAGGGAAGGTTTCGGTATATAATCTTCAGTAGTCATTTCGGAAACACGTGACATAGTTTAATATTATGAATATTATTTGATAAATGATACCCATAGTAACTCAAGACTAATGTTAAATTATTTGATGAGTAATTTCTACAGAAGTTCATATCTTCACAAATAACCATTCTTAAAAAAGTATTATTAATAGTATCTAATATAATGCTGGCAGTTAATAGCAAGGGATCTGCCGTCTTGGCGTTCATTGAAAAAGGCAACGTCCAGCAGTGGACGGATAGAGACTGCTGATGATGATGATGATAAATATAACTCTTAACTAAGTTAACGTTAAAGCATTAATCATACATAGAATGCAAGCGTAATAGGCATATAACAGCTTGTCTCTATATAAGGTCAAATCTATGACTATCTGTATTAACGTTTTTTTAATTAAAAAACTTAACCATCAAAACTTGTTTAAACATGTCCCAAAAATAAAATTCTTGAATTGAAATGAGAACACAAAAAACGAAATAAGAATAAATTGATTTATGAATATTTTTTTTATTTTTTTGTTTTCTAAAACCTTCAGAGTCATTTGGAAGCAAAAGCTGAAGGAAAAAATATAAAAAATCTTAGTTGTTGTGTCCTTTATATAGCTCTTCGAAGAATAAAACACCGACTGGTCCTTCCGAGTATTCGATTAATCAAGGAGACAATACAATCTATTGTTGTAATTTGTTGTGCAGCTTTATTTATTTTTTACCTGATAAATATGTATAGCCAAAACACCCCCGTAGCTAAGTTGTATGGGCTGCCACCAGTAATCGGAGGTAGTAAATTCGAATTTTGCAAAGACTCAACTTTATTTGTTACTAGCTGACCCAGCGAACTTTGTTCCGCCTTAATGTCACTAAATAAGCAGGTTTTTTTATTGGAAAAAATACAAAAATAAATTAAATAACTACATTAATCATTCATTATTATTTTGTATTTTAGTACATAGATTGCTCTTCACTTAAGCCTTTAGATACATGACATTTTTGTTTTATTATCAGGCAAAAACAAACAACGCAGATGGTCTTCCGACCCGTGAACATGCCAGTATAATTGACATTGGAAAAACATGAATGTTCTAGATTTAAACCACAAACTTTTAAGGATTGGCCTTTGTGATTTGTTGATGGTCATGGCAAATGCAAGACGTATCGGAAATTGGAAGTCTTTTAAATTTAAACGGCATATCGGTTGAATCATCGGATCCTCGGAATAAGAAATTCCTCACCTTTTGAATTTTCCTATCATTATCGTAGCGTAAATTACATTGTTCATCAATTTACTAACCACCAAACGCGTACCGTTGCACAGTTTTGGTTGGTTTATGTTTCGAAGCATGATTATTACGGAGCCAACCTTTAGGCGTAAATTGTGCGGTGGTAAAGCCAGGCACGTCAAAGAGTTTAAAAATTCAATTGGATAGTTGGTGGCTTCATCTTCATTTGTGACGCAGTCAATAGATTTGAATGAATGCATTGTTCCAATGATCTTATTTTGAATTATGTAGTTCAGGTCATCTACATCTTTATTCTTAGCCGCTAAAATTGCTCGCTCACTCAACCATTCATTATTTTTGTAGTTAGAAATAATATTTGGAAATACATTGTTGATAAGTTCGTCTTTTGATGAGACAAAATTACAGAAATTATTTGGAAATGATATTAATCCGCTCGATTCATCGACAGGTACTTGACCATTACCGATAGTCAGCAATTGCACCGAGAAATCTTCAGCAGATGTATCATTAAGCAATGTAACTCTCATGTTTGTTGTCAGCTGCAGTTTCTTCACATAGCGCCATAGATTTGACGATTTGAGGCAAGCGTTTATTTCGTCGGCAGCCGTAGATCTTGGAATTACTGGCAGTATTTGGCGGAAATCGCCAGACAGTAAAATCATTGCTCCTCCAAAACATCTCGAGTCATTGCGTAAATCTTTTAATGTTCGGTTAAGTGCTTCTAATGCACGTTTATGCGCCATTGTGCATTCGTCCCAGATGATGATTTTCGATGCCGCTAAAACTTTGGCCATTGCTGAGTGATTTGCAATATTACACGTTGGTTCTTCAATAGTTTGAAGATTTAACGGTAATTTGAATGCTGAATGAGCCGTACGGCATCCTTTTAACAATGTGGCTGCTATTCCAGAAGAAGCAACTCAAAACGGCTATGTTGGATTTCGCCCGAACAGTTGCTAAAATTAATGACATAAGGAATGTCTTGCCAGTTCCACCAGGGGCATCTAGGAAATATAAACCACCATTTTCATCAGCGATTGCCTTCATTAAAGTATCATAAACTTCCTTCTGTTGGTAATTCAACAGGGGTGCATTCCTTTGAACTACTAAATTTAATTCCTGGTGATCATATTCATGTTCCCGTTCCAATTCTCGATTAAATGCGTCATTCATTTCACGATTTGGCGAGGCATTCCTAATCTGATTAATAAATTACGCACATGAGGTAATACATATCTTCGATCAAGAGTAAAGCACGATTATGTATCTCCTCATTCATCTCAATATCGTGATTTTTGGAACTGACACGACTTTGATGTAAAATATCTTCTGACATACTATCCCATCCCATCCCACGTATTTGTGCCACAGGTAACATGGGTTTGATGGAAAACATGTCGAAATTATGATAGCGAATAATGTGCGTATCTGACTTGGAGATGCAGAGATAATGGCTTCAGCAATTGTCGTATCCCAATGGGTATCGTTTTCTAATAAGTTCAATTCTTCACATGCAGCACGATATGTTGGGAATATTACACCATTAACCGTTCGTAGTGTCTCAAATGAAGTTGGCCCACGCACATTTACCAGCAACAACCGCAAATAGAAACATTCATCATTCTTTGGATGAACTGTATACATACGACCAAGAGCATCAGTAGAACGCACATCTGGATACCCAGGAACCGCATCACCTTGCTTCCGTCTTTGAAAATTCTTGGATGAAGCATTCCAAGTATAATAACGTGGCATCTCCGAGTAAAGCAAAGTTCGTGCAAACTGATCGCTTTGGCAGATTGCAAAAAAACTGGTCAATGTAGTTGCTGGAGGTGTTTCAGCACGTTGCGTAGCATTCGAAGCCGTGAAATATACTCGTTGACCATTCTCCAGATGCACCGCCAAATGTATAACAGTAGGATGACGTTCGTGAATGGGAAATGCGAATATACGCCAAATCGCTTCATTACAGTTCACATAACGACCAACTTGATAGCGTGAAATTTCATCGTTGGTATTCGAGGATTGCAATCCAAAAACCGCCATATCACTGCCTTTTGTGACATATTTGCAAATATATTTTATGGACTTCACTGAATTGCAGTATTCAACGTTGCAATGTGTCTTGAACATTTTAGAAATAAGTGGCGAATATGGAACAATCCAACTGTTGTCGACATCGAAATCCATTCTTTTCACTTTTGTTGTGACAGTTCGACCGTTGTCATCGGGTGATCGACGCCGATACAGCGGATACCCATCGTTGCCAGTGACAGTCTCCGTCGTTAATTTCCGCGGATATCGTTTCGAGCACTTTCCATCGACCATGCAAGGTGATTGGGGATTGATGGCACCACACGGTCCATGAATCGTATTAGTAGTAATAACATCATGTAGGTCTGGATCGACTTCATGATCAGGAATCTCGGCTAATATGATATCATCTATTTGGTCAGGCTGAATTCTTTCCACTAACCAAATAAGAATGTGTGCGTGCGGCAGGCCTCGCTTTTGCCATTCGATTGAATACATCCAGCATCGAGTATCTCCAAAGACGCGTTGTTTAACAATAAAGTTCATCAGGGACCGAATTTTTGCCTGAATATACGTGCTGTGATGTCGTGTCTATCATTTGATGTTTGTCCGGGAAGCAGCAATTGAGTAATTTCTATCCATTTTGGATTACAGGTAAAAGTAATAAAGAGATCTGGCCGGCCGTAATGTCGAACATATGTCATTGCATCTTGTGCATATTCATGCATATGACGTGGGCTACCAATGTACGTCGCCGGCAGAATAGTTATTCGACCAATATTAGCTGCATTTTCTTTAGTACTAACGGCATCACGTAAATGGATGTACTCCTCAGAACGCAGTTTGGCTTGGTTCAACCTAATAAATGTTAAACGTTCCGTTTCTATTTTTACATACATGTCAACGCAATACTGCTGAAACAATCGACGAAACCGCAGCAAATAGTTGTCAGCATTTTGACGAATCATCAAACGATATGCATAATAATTCTGAAATTAAAAATTTGATAATTAACCATTTCAAAGGCAAATAATACAGACATTAACCATTATTAAGATACTGATACTTTACCATTCAATGGATTTATCATTCTAATATTAAAATAATATCCATCTTCTCCTTGCCAAAACATCAGTGGATATTGCAATGCGTCATATGATCGATGAGTTTCATATATTTGTTGCAGTTGCCCAGTATCGCGACGTGTAAGCACAATATCGCGTTTTTCCAATTGTTCACCAACAATCAGGATGGCAACTTCGTCTACTGTTGGAGCATTAAATGTGCGTTCGTGTGTTCCAGATGGTCGTTTATGTGCTTTGATGACAACTTTATAGTCATCATTTGGCATGCGCTCTAAAGCACTCTTAAACAACCTGACCAACGCATGATATTCATGAAGCAGGCGCAGTAAAATGTTACTTACATTAGTTGTGACCAGAAAATATTGAACCAAATTTATAAAAAAGCGCTTAAAAAGTTTCTTACGACTGCACCAAGCGTAGAATAAATATTTAATGTATGTGCAGTGCACAACTAAGAATTAAATGAAGACGAAGAAGCTTGCATCTTACAATGAAGTTGCGTCCACTTTTAACGAGGACAGTAATTAATAGTTCAGCTCCTTTTGCAAGTTATATTTTAATTAGAAAGGAAGTTTTTTGTGAAACTCATTTTAAAAATTTATCTGTTACCATTACCCTCCATTGCTAATTTACCGTAGTTTTACATTATATTTTTTGTCTGCGTACCATTTTAAACGAGTTTTACACTATTTGTATTAATGAAGGTAACCCACGACATTTCACCTTAGACAATTAATAAGGTTTAGGCAACGTTTTCGCATTTCACAATTTTAAAGCTTAGACCAGACCTGTATTTAAGTACTAACTTAAATAGTAATAAATTATCGGCCAACCGTTTCCATGATTTACTTGTATTTGACCTTCCTTCCTCCGAAACCGGAGGTAGTGGGTGTGATTCCTGGAGGAAAATAACTCTATTTTACTATTATTTTCTGGTTTGCAACGTTAATAGGGACCGATCATTAAATTTTCTGAAAAGTAAAGTGATCCATGTATCAGATAGAATGTAAACATTTGGTAACCGTCTAGCATGTCTTTTAGTTTATGGACAAATAATTCGTCAATCGAATACAGTTATTGCTCTGAGTTGTGGAATTCAGACTCAGTCAACATGTGTATAAAAATTGTTCAAGTAAATCTGTATGGATTAGAAGCTGACCTATGATATCTTGGTAAAACAACCTTTGTTTAAAATAAAAGTAATAATTTAATCATAATTAAAAGACTTTTTAGTGGCTTCATTAAATATATGCTACAAAATTTTATGCTTATTTTATGTACTTTACTTAAGGTCCTCACACAACTTTTTAAGCCATAGGTATAATTATGGTGCACAACGTGTTCATGGAAAACTATGGTTGCGCGGGCGCGTGGTCACTCAAGTTTCGTCAGCCAATTTGATTGGACCAAGTGACGGTGATATGGTAGATCCTATTCAAGAACCAGAAGCGAGGATGCGGTTCGAAGGACCATTTGCGTAATTCGGCTCGGACAACGTGGTTATGAAGCCCGATTGGAAATGCGATAAAAGAAAGGATAAATACCTCGTATGATGGCGGCACAGCTGCAGGCGTCTTCGTTGATGCAGTTGGGGTTCGCCGTAATCGTAAAACTATAAGAACCGAGCGTTGGCCGTTAGCGTCGCGTGACTTTAAAATATGATGCGTTGCGTAGAAACTCCCGAAGGCAATTGTGCGAATGCGGCGGCGCTGGTCGCCGACCGCGTCACGAAGTTTTCACTTTCTTCTCGAGGTGAGAAAAATTAAAGGAAATAAGAGGGCAGGCGAAAGGAAGCGGTATAGTAAGAAAGGGATAGAAGATTATTGCGTAACCAATTTGCGGCTGAGTTAGGCGACATAGAAATGCGCGCGAACCAACTAATTATAAGTTAATGCAAAGTCAAACCTCGTCAGCTGGCCTTGTTTGATTACATACGAAGATCTACCTTACATTATTTCATTTATTCTATCATATTTTGTCCATATACTCCATTTTTTTTATATATGAATGATTTATGTTTAAGATTTTAAAAAAAATATTTCGATATTTTTTTTATTATCTTTAATTTAACAAATTTGTAATATTTAGTTTTCCATATTAAATTATATATTTAATTAAGCTGTATGTATAATTGAATCGTTAATTTTTATACATTTATAATAATTCTTACCTAAAACATTTGGCAATTATGTTTAGAAGAAAACTCCCTAACTTCGGAAATAGACACATGGCACTAAAGAGACCTGATCTCACGATCGCACTCTGAACTTTCGTATAGACACTATGGGTGTAATATATTAAGTTTCTATTAAATCTATTCGTATTCTGGATAACGAAAATTATTTATATCGTAATTTAGAGATGCTTATGAGTCGCCTAGAAAAACACTATCGTTTTCATTGGCAATTGTCTGCATCTTGTCATGACAAATCGCCTAACCAACAAGCTTAATGAATTCCAGGCTGGGTTTCGCAGAGGACTTAGCACCTTAGACCACATCTTCACCATAAGGCAAGTTGTACAAAAGACCTATGAGTAGAATCAGCAAATGTTCCTTGCCTATGCGGACTATGAAAAAGCTTTTGACTCCGTAGAAACCTGGGCTGTTCTGGAAGCTCTTCAACGATCTCAGGTCGATTATCGATACGTCAAGGTGTTGGTCTGTATAGTGCTGCGTTTATGTCCGTTCTGATGCCGAGGGGTCAAATGAGTCCAATCCCATTGAGAAATGAGAAAGGGGGATGTAATATCCCCGAAACTGTTCACTAATGCATTGGAGGACGTCTTTTAGACCCTAGACTGGACTAGCGTGGCATAAACATTAACTGTGAGTGCCTTTCACACGTCCTTTTCGCTGACGATATCGTCATATTGGCCGAGTCATTGGAGAGCTTGCAGAAGATGTTGCACAGCTGAAATGAATCGTCTTGACGTATCGGATTCAGGGTGAACTTGAACACGACGCAAGTCATGCTCAACGAACACGTTCCCCGAGTCCGGAGAATGTTGCTGATGTTACTCTGGATTTTTCGCTGAATATGTCTACCTCGGACACACATTGCAGTGGGGAAGACGCAGCTTCGAGATAGAAGCCAATATGAGGATTCAGTTGGGCTGGGCAGCATTAAGGGAGGTAAACCATGTTGTCACGTCGTCGATACCGCAGAGTTTTAGGACAAAATAACCTACGGGGCAGAAACGTAGCCTCTGACTATCGAAATGGTCTACAACTTTGCCGATGCTCAACGTGCTATGAAACGCGCTATGCTCGGAGTTTCTCCATCGGAAAAAATACGCAATGAATTCATCCGGAAAAGAATGAAGCGCTGATATAACGCAAAGGATTAGGTTAGATTATCATAAGGTCTTGGCATTCATTGAAAACGGCCTATGTACAGCTTGATAAGGGCTGAATATGACGATCTGCATCTAGCAACTAACTACATTGTAATGGCCAGTACGAGGCTCGATATTGGAGAACCTTTACCCTAAGAGCTATGTAGTCGGCGAAGTATCATCAGAGGTCTTTTTAGGTGTGGGTAGCAAAATAATGGTAGTATATTTTTATAATGTTTAAAAGGTGATGCCAGCCGCTTTTTTGGTAAAACTATCTAATATAGTAAGTAACTGATCATTATTTAATTTTTTTAAGATACCATTATTTTAATTCAGGCGACTGACTTTTTAAGAGATTTTTAGTACGTATTCTTTGGGTTAACAGCAAATTATTGACACTAAATTAATTTGCTACACTAGAGTAATTATTAAATTTATTGTCATTTATTAATTTTTATCATTTGACTTTAAAAACCAAGGAGGTATAATCTGTAAATAATACTATCTGTTCGTTATAAGCATCGGAGATCGTTTGATGTTGACATTCTGAAGTATATATTTCATCTGTTTATTAAAATATTAATAAATAAGAAAAACAACTGGAATACATACAAGATCTTGATGAAATTTCGCGTTAAAGACTGCCATTTTGTATTTTATCAGCACCCGTCGTGTTTCAATTCGTATATTCAGTAAATCTAATGGATTTTACTTTGTTTTAATATTGAGGCCTCGATTCACTGATCGCACATGATTTAATATGAGCGTGCCTGATTTATAAACTCATGAATATTTTTCCGTTCAATAATTTTATATTAAAATCACAAGCTTTTGAAAACAAATCTCCAATAAAATACAGTAAAAAAATGGTTTCCAAAGATTGCGTTTAAATTTTAATGACAAATTATCAGAATTTAGTTTTTTTTTTTAACTTCAATTTTCTGACATAGTATGTTAAGAATATTTTTAAATCTACATACATTGCTAAAGCTTGCGATTAATAAAAGGGCAGAGGGACAAATAAATGTCGATTCCCAAATAATTCAATTCGATAATCTGAGTGCACGACCGCAGAAACACATTTGCCCTGAACATAGAGCTCCGTTCAATATAAATGGCGCTTCACCTTCTGTATTTTCTTTTCTTTTCAGAAATCCATTTTATAAATTTAAAGCCAACGACGTTATTGTTTACTTTATCGCCCTGTTTATTAAATGCTCTAATTTGAGTACGAAAGTAAGGCTGTTGACAACATTTAAAACGCATTTTCCATTATATTTTATATATCATTAATTTTTAAGATGAAATCTATTAACACACAAAAGTATACCTCGCTTGCTCTATTAAATATATATGTATTTATATTTTTTTGAACTTTACATCGCATTATTATTTATAAAAATAAGTACCTATATTTACTACCATTTTAAAAAACCTTCCAGTCAAAATCTATTTTAAAAACCATGCGATCACCATGTTAAAACTAGAATTTGTGTATGTACCTAAATTTAAATATATGATCACACAAAGTCTTGATTTGGTCAGCTAACAAGAAGACCATATGAGATATGTTTAGTCTTTCTTTCACCTAGCCATTTGCCTAATTCATCACGATCATGGGCATTATGTTTGGCTTCTAAGCCTCCCAGACTTATCTGAATAATAGTTTTTACTCAGAGCTACTGGCATTTATTTTTTTAGTCCCATTATAAAGACAATTCTCTATTGCACATCTCAACAATTACCGTAGGAAAAGTTCACACCTTGGGTTTCGAGCCGGTTCCACATGCTGCGTATTCCATTTATATTGAACGGAGCTCTTTGTTGAGGGCAAATGTGTTTCTGCAGTCGTGGACTCAGATTATCGAATTGATTTATTTGGGAATCGACATTTATTTGTCCCTCTGCCCTTTAATTAATCGCAAGCTTTAGCAATATATGTAGATTTAAAAATATTCTTAACATACTATGTCAGAAAATTGAAGTTAAAAAAATCAAAATTCTGATAATATGTCATTAAAATTTTTCATTGAGAGAGTTCATTACTGGCCATCAGGTAAAAATTGTGCTTGTCTCGTACTTTTTTCTGAATAAAACTTCAAAAGCAAAACCATTTTACAAATAAAAATATTAAATAAGGAACAAAAAAATATATATCAAGTCAACAAGATCAAAATTTAGAGTTTAAAAGTTACTAATTCAATGTGAAAAAAACTAAAAATTTATAAGTTATTCATCTACTTTCAGGAAGGAAATTCAACTGTTAAATTATTAAATAGCAGCTGGATAACACATTAGAAGTTCATTTAACAATCAGTATCTCAAAAGTTAATAAGTTTAATTAATTGCCTCATACAACGCGCTCATACACAGTTCGAAGAGACTAATATGAAAAACGAAACAACATGAAAAACCTTTTAGCGGGAGCATGACGTAATTTAATTTCTTACTTTGATCAATTGGCTGCGAGTTTGAGCTTGCGACAAACCTCAAGCAAAGATTTCCCTGAAAGATCTTTTGTCTAAAAGATGGAGAATTTGAACTTTAAGTTGTGTTGAGTGTGAAACTTTTCCTTAATTTTTTTCATTAATAAGAAATTAATTCAAAATAATATTATATTGTAACGTTTTATTTTTGTTAATATCGTCTCAGTCACAAACATCTAATTTTAAAATTTTCAATATTGTATTACTCATTATTATATGTTAAATGTTGTGTTAATTTACCATAAAGTTGTAAAAGACGCTCTTAGATCCAATCACACTAAATCATTTAAAACCACTAATGATAGCATATAAATAGGGCTAAATTATCCATATTTCATTGACACAGCTTTTGAGGATAATGATTCATAACAAGAAAAAATTATAAACTTACAAATTGAAATTTCTTATCATCTTTGCAACTTTTATGGAGTTTTTCTCAAACAAAATTTATAAAGACTCAAAGCCCTGAAACAGTAATATATCAACGTCAAAGTTTTGTAAAACTTAAATTCCATTTTGTGCACCATTTCAAAAAGGTTTCGAAATTTATATGTCGCTTAAATAGATTGCAGGTTCTCTTATTGATCGTAGACGTAAGTTTCGAAAAATAAAATTAAGTTAAAATTTGTACAAGATGGATGTACTTTCAGGTAATAAATATGCTTCAAATAGATATTATTTTGGTGTAAACAACTCTTTAAGGCAATTTACTAACCCTACAATACAATATTTAGTTTTCTCTATGAATTTATGACAAACTACATTAATTTTCCCAGCGCTCTTCTCAAAGTGAAACGTGAACCTTAAATTGAATAAATCCACCTGCTTAATATGAAACTTAAATACTGATATTTCATCTTCTAAGAAATTAACACGCTAATTTGGATGCTTGTTAGGCAGATATATAAAAAGGAAATTCTTAAATTCAATATTCAATCTTAAACTGATGTTTTCCTCATGAAATAACTTTTTCAGTTATACCAACATAAAAAAAAATATTTGAAGAACTTTTAACACGCAGAATAAAGGAATTGAATTTCCATTTTAACAAATATTTCTTTACGAGCAGTGCTAAAGTAATATGATATTCTTTTACGATAACGTTAAAGGTCTATGAATGGTTACGTCTTTCAAAAAAAAAGAGGTTGGTTCCTATGATTCTTTAATTTGTGTTTTTGCGAAGAAACGAGATCTGTTTATGATAGACACACAAGACTCTTTGGCGATTCATTTGCTAACAAACTAGTGAAATCGTTTCTACGGTGCCGTTCAAACGGGAACACCGTATGTTTTTGTTTAGCGTCTGAAGTACCAGCATTGCACTCTTTTTGTTTGCCTTTGGAAAATCCAGCTTACGGATTCAAGATGGAGCGGCCGGTATACCCACTAAAAAACCAACGGTTGTTTCTTTCTCGTGTCGCTGTACCGGGGCCGCGGTCGCTGATAACAGTCTCCGGCGACCCCGGAGCGACGTGGCCTCTTCTCTCTGGGTGCGTTGGGACACCCGGACCGTCGCTTAGGAGCCTCGCCGGAACAAACAGCACGGCGCTCCCTCTTGGGCCCTTCTCTGGGCGACGGTCACCATCTTGCCGGCCGCCCAGGGGCTCAGTGTCAGGAGGGAAGATTGCGCGCGTACGGCACTCTTCGGCGTCCTGGCCTTCTTCTCCGGATAGCCAGGGCGCTTTTGGCCTCCCTGTCCCTTTCCGGGGCTTCCTTCCGGGCCTTTATGTCCTCGCAGAAAGCAAGGACGGTGCCCCACGACCTCATGCTCTCTAACATCCTACGCACTACAGAGGGAAGCGAGGGGTCGTGCCCCACGACACTACGCAGCTCTCGGCATTGCTCGACCCAGGCTGGGCACTCTTCCAGTGCGTGTTGGGCCGTCTCTTCGGCACATACGCCACAGTGGTGGCATTCCTCAGTAGGCTCCCTACCGGCCACGTGGCACAGGTACCTCCCGAAACAGCCGTGTCCCGAGAGAACTTGCGTCGCGCGGAATGTTAGGGAGCCGTGTCCTCTTTCTAGCCACCACTTTAATACGGGGCGTATGGCCTCCATAGTTCGACAGCCGGCGGTGGGTTGCTTTAGCCGCAGCTCCCAATCCTGTACAGCTAGGGACCGCAATTCGTCTCTGCGCCCCTTATCTCTTCTGGGACTGGCCTGCAGCCCCGAGACCTCGCCTCCTCGCGCTAGAAAAACAATGACGCGAGGATTTCTGCATCCAGGTCTCAGGGCAAGGAGCCAGCCAACAGGCATGCCGCCTCGCCGGAGATGGTCCGGTAGCCCCGTATGGCTCGGATAGCCAACACCCTCTGGGTTCTCCTCAGTACTGCGGTACTCTCCTTTTGGAGGGTGTCAGCCCACACGGGTGCTCCGTACAGGACCGGCGGCGACAGGAGCTGCTGGGTCCTCCAGTATTGGGGAGCAGTCTACCACCACACCACCACTAGTCCTAGCCGTCGGATGCGCCTCAATCATGAGCGAACCTCCACGCAGTGGACGGGATGTAGCTCAAGTCGCAAATTGCGTGCACGGGCATCTAGCGTCAAGTCGACGTCAGCACAGCCTCGATCATCGCCGCCACGTAGCACAATCAAAACCAGACGATCCCAGAAGCAGTGGAGACTCCACGTCATCTCGATGGTCCGGAGCCCATCTCGGCGCGAGGAACTCGACACGTCGATGCGACGAGGTGGGCCCCATCGCACCTCTGCAGGTAGGGACCCCGTGGTATCGGAGCGCCTCTTTTATGCAGGCCCAAGGCAGGGTGTTGAAAGCGTGGGCGATGTCGAAAGACACCGCCAAAATACCCTCACCCTCCGCAGCACCGCGTGGACGGTAGACCGGCCCTTGCGTAAGCCATACTGCCACTCAGCTCGCCAGATTTGGGCCGACGTGCTCCAGGTGCTGGACGATGCCGGCGCCACGATTCTCTCAAAGAGTTTTCCCACATCGTCCAACAACACGATCGGCCTATAGGTGGAGGGTGAGTCCGCAGGACGCCCTTCTTTGAATGAGGACGAGTCTGCCTGTCTTCCACCTCTGTGGTATTAAGGCTTGAGCCAGACAGGCAGAAAACATCGCCCTCACTCTGGGCTCCAGGGCGTCCCCTAGGGCCAGCGCCAGCGCGCGTCCCGGGACGCCATCGAGACCCGGGGCGGTGCATTTGCCCTTCATTTTCAGAAGGGCTGCACCGAACTCTCCCGAGGTAACTTCTGGCGCTTTCGGAACTGGGTCGACCTCATCTGTGCCATTTTGGACCATCGAAGGTGCCGTGTGCTCCTCTCGCTGTGGGAATAAAGCCTCGGCGATCGCCGCAACCAACTGCAGTGCCAGACTCTCGGCGAGTGGGGGGCCCAAGGACGAAGCCTGTTCATAACCATTTTGTAGGGCCGCCTCCACGGATCACTGTCCAGCGCCGGCAACAAATTCCTCTCTAGCAGCGGCGATTGCCTCGGCTATTCCCACTTTGAGTGCCAATCTTTTGCTGCTGAAAGAGGCGAGCAATCCGGCCTCCAGGGCCGGGTCTCTGCGCCATCGTCCTCGACAACGGGTGTACTGCACTCTCTGCGCATCGCGGCGATTTCTGGATTCCACCACCCGGCGTTTAGGAGGGAGACGTTTGGCCCGGGACATCGACGCGTCACACACACGCGTGACATTGCGTCCCGGAGCCATTGTGCCTCCCCCTCCACATCAACGATGTTAGGCGCAGAAACCCACGACTGCACTATTGCCGCCTCTTTCAGCAGCTCTCGGTCCAGGCTTCCGAGGTGCCACCGGGGGCCGTCGTCCCTCGGGATCCGGCTAGGGCCGGTATATGTCTAGGAGGGTGGAGACCTTGTATCGGATGTAACGATGATCCGACAGGGTCTCGACGCCTGTTACCACCTTCCAGCCCTGTATTCGGCAAGCCAGGGCGGGGCTAGCGAACGATACATCAACGATCGACCAGCCCTGGACTCGTACATCGTGTTTACTGAATCCCTGTTCAAGACAGACAGCCCGACTTCCAAGAGCTACTCCTCCAGTGTCCTTCCCCGCGTGTCTGCCGCAGGTGAACCCCAAGCCCGTGATTTGGCGTTGAAACCCCCACGACCAGCACAGGGAAGAGTCCGTAAGAACGGATCAGTGACCCCAGTCGGTCTAGGTAGCCCTCGACATTGGCGAGAGATCTGTTGGGAGAAAAATACACTGAAACAACTACAATATCTCCCAACAGAGCGCCGACGAAGCCTGGACATTTCTTCACATCCCTCGGTTGAGGGGACCCCGCAGCAGTCCCACAGACCATTGCTGCAATGTTGGACAGGTCCCCGGCCCAGTTATTACTACTTCAGTACGGTTCCAACACTACGGCCACCTGAATCGACCATGCTCTGAAATAACAGATTCTGAGCTCTGGCGCAGTGGTTCAAATTTGTCTGCAGGATGCCCAGCGTGGCCATCTTTATTCGACGGCCATTTGAGTCCCCTCAACCGAAGCGCTGGGCTTGGGCACCTGGCTTCAAAGCCCAGGCCTCACCTTATTTCTCCGCCTCTTGTCGGGTTTGGTGGTGCAGGCCGCACTGCCCAACTTGTGACCAGCCGGCTTGTTTGCCACGATGCACAGGATACATTGCGGCGTAGCCTCACAGCCCCTGCTCTGGTGGCACAGCTGGCTACAGCGGTAACAGGCACTGCTGCGGTCGACGCCTGTATGACACTGATCCGCTACGTGCCCTATTTCAAGGCACCGGAAGCAGCGCATCGGACGCGCCGCAAGCAGTTTGACCTGGACCGAGCACCACCCGATTAGGAGGCGCCCACCACCAAGGCATCGCACTCCTGTGTCAAGGGGACTATGAAATAAATAATCTGTTCTCATACAATACAATAAAACATTATAATATAACATATCATGTGTTTTTATGCTTTTATTTTAATTATTTTATTTATATTTGCACGCCCAATTAGGCAAATATGTAAGACTCTAGACTACATTTATACCTTGTTGTGTACCGTGTTTATGCAAGTATATGATTGATCATGTATTTGAGGTCTTTTTTAACAGAAACCGTCTATGATAGCATACAGTATAACTGCGATACATTTTTCTCATGTTGCCAGCGTAATTACTTGGTAAATGAAAGAGTCAAGGTATATCTTTGACTGAGAGCGGTGGGAGGATTTGAGGCGTCTTACGCTGCATATTTTATGGACGAGACAGATATTACTACCCGGAGAACGTCTTGCTTGTCTCATCGCTGTAATCAATAATAAAAAAAACTTATTTTGCAAAGTCTAGAGTTGTGATTTCATTTTCATCATCATCATCAGCCTGTAATAGTCCACTGCTGGACATAGGCCTCCCATAGTACATCTATTTGGCGCTTTTGGACCATATCCCACCACGCTGGCCCAATGCGGGTTGGTGGGTGGACCGACTTTTTACATGCCTATGCGACGTATGCATCATCTTACTTTTCAGACAATTGGGTGATCGGCCCATATTGCCCTTACCAACTAGGAAACAACAATGAAAATGTTTTGAGTCTCCGCAGGATTCGAAACCACGACCTCCGGTTTCTGAAGCACACGCCCATTAGTTGTTTCGCAATGTTTCACTGCAATGCTCAAATTGTTCCATAAATTCCGTCGAGCTCGTAAATATTTCTAACGTTCCGTGTGGAGTTCCTTTGTCTAATTAATATTTTGTTTAACTTTTAAATATTTTCTTTCACCCGCAAATTTAGGTAGGTAATTTCCTATTTAAAACCCCATCGTAAATTTTGCAATATAAAATTTAAGACTAATCAACTTGCTTAAAATGTTAATTTCACACTTTAATTTATTGATAATTTGAAAATATACTTCTGTCTTCTTTTATTTTAACAAAAAAACATTTTATAAATGATAAAGATTTTACAAGTATTGTAAAGGATCTCAATGTTATAATATTTAGAAATTATTATTATTATTTTTTATGGCATACGCAGGAAGACGAGCAGTCGGGTCACCTGATGTGAAGTGATCACCGACACCCATAGACATTGGCAATACCAGTAGTATCGCCAACGCGCTGCCTACCGTGAGACATAAGGTGTTAAGTTTCGTTTACCCAGTAAATACGCTGGTTACGGTGCCCTTCAAACCGGAACACAGCAGTGTTTTCACACTACTGCTTCGCGGCAGAAATAGGCACCGTGGTGGTACCCGCCCAGACGGTCTCCTGTAAAAAGGGGACCTAATTAAATCTACCAAAAATTACCTAATTAAACCTAAATAAACCAAAAATGTCTTCTTTCTTCAAGTCGTTATGTTTTTGTATACAACAGTAATATATGATAAAAATTTGTGCAAAGGTAAATTTCAGTTTCCATAAAGAACATATTGAACATTCTTCTTGTAACGTTTATAACCACGAAATGAATTTTCACAACAAAGAGTCTCGGATTTCAATTCCCTAGCTGGAGTACAATTTATGTGACGATTAATTACACCAGAACTGTGGTTGTGACTTAAACTTCCATTCCACTAGGTACGTGAAGAACTTCAAGTAATAATTATCATACTAGATTTAGACTATCATGACTATGCGTATTACATTGTTTAAGATGAATCAAGGACATAATCATCGTCGTCACAGTCAGCCCCTACCAGTCCGATGCTGGACATAGGCCTTTTTCAATGAACGCCAAGATGGCCGCAGGTCATCGGCCTTACTCGCTGCTAACTTGAACCGGCTGCTGCATGGAGATTGCCATCCCACCAAAGAATACGACACAGCTAAAAAGTCTTCTGATTTATTAAGATTTAAATTATTTATCATTGCCTGATTATAATTTTAAAAAATTTTTACATTATAATTGTGTTTGTGCGTTATTTTAAAAACGTAGATATATGCTTTCCCGGACTTTATCGTACACCAATTCAAGTGGTAGGCAACTTTTGTAATTTAATCGCACGAGGTTGTGGTTTTGGTGCCGTAAATTCTCTATTTTATCAAATATTTAGTATCACAAAATTATTAAAAACCAATAGAAAACTAATATCTATCATACAAAGAAGAAAGAACAAAATCAGAGCACTAGGAGCGAAGCAACGAGGTAAAATATCATCATCATCATCAGCACGTGTTAGGCCACTGTTGGACATAGGCCTGCCCTAATGCACGCTACATACACAAAAAAAACATAAGCTCCGAACTGAGTACATCCTTCTTCGGTCAAAAATGAGCTAACTGTAAGCATAAAATAATAAAACTAGGATGTCGCTCATCATAGCAAAGTGCCTCAGATCAAAGGTTTACTTTAAGGGATTTTAATCCACGGGAAATTAAACCAACCTTATTTGACCTTACAAATTCTTGAAGAGCAACATAACAACAAAGTTGTGAAGGGTCAATAAGTATTGATGATAAAATAAGTTCATTTGGCATAGGTCGGAGTAAAGACTAAAATATATTAGAACAAATAAGATCTGGAAACCCTGCTAAAAATCCCACTGTAAAAATAATCGCGATAAAGTCCTTAAAAAGGCCTTTTATTCAATAAAAATTTATAGAAAAGAATCAAGTCATTAGACTTCTGATTTATGAGATCATATTGGAAAGAGAAAAAGAAAAAGAAAGGTCACAAAAGTAGTGGCGATATTAATTTCGACCGAGGCAATTTGCCGAGTTTCAAACACACATTGAGATATTGATTTGTTTGAGGATACTCATTTTTTTGTCCCCCCCCTCGATTGCTTACATTGATTTTTGATTGATTTAATTAACTGTCATTTAAATTCTGAATGTTAAATAAATTGACCCCCTAAGCAAATGGTTTCAGCATAATTTAATTCTGCTGTTAACTTGTATTCGCTCAATACGCGAACCATGTTACAATTTTTCTGTCAGGTGCAAAATTTTCCGGTAGGAAAGATCTATTAGGTCAAGGATTAAAGAATGCACATGAACGACTAAAGACCAGACTGCTTTACTCGATTATGTCCTAGACTACTCCAACCGCTTTATATGAATAAAAAAATCACATAATTTAGCTAAAAACACTGTTGCTTACCCAAATTAATTCGAGACTATTGAAATTAAAACAACAGGCTAATTTTCATCACGACAAATTTTAATGTACTTAACAACAATGACATGGTCAACGACGCGAACTCTGTGTTAGATGAGGTTTACCAAAGATATCAGCCTGGCATCCCATTCTTGCTAAAAAAATCACAGGCTATTTCAATAGTTTCAATACAGGCCTAAAATATAATGTGATGAAAGATGTACATTTTATTACGATTTTTTTAAATAGTTAGTTTTGATGTTATATACCGTATTTTTCTCTCTGTCGACGTTTTCGTCACGTTTCTCATAACGTCACGGATGTCGTCAAAAAAGCAGTAAAACAAATACAGTAGACATACATACGTGCAGCACATTTCTTTTATGCGTTGATTTTAGCTTTATAACTACCAATATAACTTAAATTTCATACGTTAAAATTAATGAACACTAATATTTTAATTGAAGTATAGAGCAAAAGTACATTTAAATACATTTGATACACAGAACAAAAGTATATTGAACGAATTGAGAACCTCCTCCTTTATTTGAAGTCGGTTAAAAAGTATATACAGAGTACTTATTACGAAAAGTGCACCTACTTTTCTAGCGTAAAAAATGTGTTATCGAAGAGAGTTTTAATACTAACTTCCTCCGATTCATATCCCTAGTTCGTTATATATTCAAATAACGTGCGAAAGTTAACGAAAGGACAAATTTTCTTTGAACACTACGAACATTTACACTTACGAAGAGAAAATAAATTTTGTGCTACTTAAAACTTTACGGTGCCGAATTCTCGAAATCTTTTCTTTTTAATCTACTAAATATAATTTTAAGGAATTTATACAAGATTTCATAGATTTGCATTCATGAATTACATATTTCGAAGGTTGTCATTTTTCACTGGGATATCAGTCTATGTCTATCTAAAAAAGGTAATAATTTAAATATTAGTTTTTTAACTTTTTAGTTACTAAATAATTTTTGGATCAGATCATCTCATTTTTTCACATATGAAAAATTAACAGAACATTCGAAACAAGTAAATTTTATGATATGTTTTTGTAACTTGTGAATAGATTGGCTTTATTATGTGTGAATAGGCTAGTTTCATAATGTTCTAATTGTCTTAAATAAACTCTAGCTAGTTGGGAAAAAGTTATCTACGTTGTGTATATGTTTTAATTGCCGACACTTCCTAGTTAAAAATTTGCTTTTCTTTTACCCATGCAAAAAAATGTCTATTTTAACAAACCCTGAAGAGTCGTGCATATCTAAAATATATACTCTAAAACTTAAGTTATGAATATTGAACTAGAAAGAACGAAGATAATATTGTTTAAAATTATTGTTTTAGAATTTTTAGCCCATTTTTTGCAATAATACAGTTTTAACCGAGTAGTAATTTAAATGAATCTTTGAAATGGTGCAACAAAACTTTGACTTGATAAATTACTTGTTCAGAGGTGAGTTTCGAGACTTTATAAATATTCGTTTGAGAATAACTCCATAAAGATGATAAGAAAATTCAATTTGTAACTTTATTATTTCTTCCTGTTCTTATTATGAATCATTATTTATAAAAAACCTGTATAGTTCATTTTGCTGCTGGTTACTTCTATCCGTTTTAAATGTAATATGGCTACGTTCATTTAACAAATAATAAACATATAAGAACAATTAAACACGCTCCTAGTTATTTTTTATGTTAGAAGTTTACGTCTGTTAAAAGTTTCATGTTCTACAGAAATTATTCTTTTTGTTTTATGCGAATACTACATATTATTAAAAAAATGGACTTTTTACGGCTTTTGTCGCGTTTATTTTACAAATTTAAATTCCCGACGTTTCAATCACTTTTCAGCGGCCGTTGTCACGGACACTACAGAAAGTTCAAGTCTCCCAACTTTCACAACAAAAGATCTATTAGAGAAATCTTCGCCAGAGGTTTGTAAAATAATCGATAAATTAAAAAGGCCTTTTATTCAATAAAAATTTATAGAAAGGGAATAAGTTTAGACTTCGTTTATGAGATCATATTGGAAGAAAAAGGAAAGAAAGGTCACAAAGAGTGGCGATATTAATTTCGACCAGGGCAATTTGCCGGTTTCAAACACATTGGATATTGATTTGTTTGAGGATTCATTTTGTCCCCCCTCGTTGCCACGTTTTTGATTTTTAATTAACTGTCATTTAATTTCTAATTTTAAATAAATTGACCCCCTAAGCAAATGGTTTCACAAATTTAATTCTCTGTTCTTTGCTTAATACGGAACCATGTTCAATTTTTTCTTCAGTGCAAAATTTTCCAGTAGGAAAGCAAGGTTAAAGAATGCACATAAGTGACTAAAGAAAACTTCTTTATCGATTATTCCTAGACCTCAAACCTTTATATCAATAAAAAAAATCTCAAAATTTAGCTAAAAACCTTTGCTTACCCAAAATTAATTCGAGACTATTAAATTAAAAACAACAGGTAATTTTATCACCCAAAATTTAATGGAACAACAATGACAGATCAACGTCAACTCTTGTTAGATGGGTTTACCAAAAGATATCAATCATCATTCTTTAAAAAAAATCCAGTCTATTTCAATGGTTTCAAACGGGCCTAAAAAATGGATGAAGATTAAATTTTAATCGATTTTTAAATATTGTTTGATTTTATAACCGTGTTTTTCTCATTCGACTTTTCGTCATGTTTCTCTAAAATCCGGATGTCGTCAAAACAGTAAAACAAAACGTTACCCACGTACAGCACATTTCTTTATGCGTTTTTGGCTTTATAACATACCCTAAAACCCTTAATTTTTCTTTAAAATTTGAACACTCATATTTTTTGAGTATAGAGCAAATCTTTAAATACGATACACGCAAAATATATTGAACAATTAGAACCTTTTTTGAAGTCTTTAAAAAGTATACAGGTTTACGAAAAATTTTTCTGGCGTAAAAAATGTGTTATCGAAGAGAGTTTTAATCAACTTTCTCGATTCATATCCCTAGTTCGTTATATATTCAAATAACGTGCGAAAGTTCGAAAGGACAAATTTTCTTTGAACACTACGAACATTCACACTTACGAAGAAAATAAATTTTGTCTACTTAAAACTATAGTGCCAATTCTAAATCTTTTCTTTTTTAATCTACTAAATATTCTATCTCTAAATAATAATCTATCTACTAAATAATCTTAAATTTAAAACATTGCAAGTTGTTCAATTCTTCAGTAATGGCTGTTTTCATCTCCTTGAAAATAGAAATTAACAATTTATAAAAGTGGTGATAGCCGTCCCTTAATTAAGGCCCCGTATCGGTTCTGCCTGTCTATCAAAAGTTTTGAAAAAATTTAACATTCCTCTTAAACAACTTTCTTGGTCCATTTTCATACAAAAAAACAATATGGCTTTCCCCTCTAATACCACAGCAGCTACTGTTGACCTATAACGTCTATAAAACGAATATTGATAAGAAAAATTGCCTGGGTGTGTTTATTGATCTTAAAAAGCTTTTGATACTATAAGCCATAAAATATTGCTGATGAAACTAAAGCAAGGGGTCCGATGTACTTTTAAAATATTTGAATCTTTATCTTGCAAACAGGCACAAATATAAAGTTAATGACCAAATAACAACCTAAAAGGTTCGGTGTTCCCCAGGATCCATTCTGGGCCATTGTTCTTTTTAATATATAAATAATAACCACTTTGGGACTCCTGGGGTGATATAACTCTCCCTTTACACACAGTTATTTATTTGGTCTTTCATAGGGTAAATGTCAGGCCAAAAAATTTAAATATATTAAACTATGGCTAAAATCTAACTTGCTAACAAATTAATTAACAAAAACAAATTATATTTTTTTGCCCAAAAACAAAGAAAATCAGTAGTTTTAATCCTCTAACAATGGACGGTGTTACCTTAAAAAAGTCAAACAAAAAAATATTTAGGTCTTATCCTGGACAATCACTCTCTGGAAACCCACATTGAAAAAATTAAAAATGCATCTCTTACTGGTGTTCTTAAAGTCTGACGTGTTTTCCAAAACAGTTTCTTCTTTTTCTTAAAAACCCTATAGACTATTTAATGAAGGTATGGCTGCTTATAGATCTAATATTCAAATGTAAAACTCTCAGAATAGTTACTTAAAACTTTATTTGGATATGATTACCTTACACTAAAAATAATCTATAGTGAAACTAAATTTAAATTGCTCAATGTATAAATATAGTATCTGGCAAAAAAGAAAAATTTTAAAAGAATAAGATTCAACAGCATAAAATTCACCAAACAATAGATATACAAACGACAACTAACAAAAACCATTCCCAATAACCCAAGGCCTATTAAAAAAAGCCTATTATGTGAAGGGTTTCTCATTTTAATAAACACCAAAAAGAAGATGCCAAATCGATTTATCTTTTAAAAAGATTGTTAAAAAGACCACATATTAAAGGATTTTTCATCTTGTAATTTAATTTATGTTTTCATTATTTTAAATTTCGTTTGTGGGTTAAATTTTTTCCAATATTACTATAGTGGTGCTTTTTGCTGGAGCAACATTTATCTTTGGTGCATAAGGAAAGAAAGAAAAAAATACGTAACCATCGAACCCGTACTTATATAACTTTTGAATAGAACAACTTTTCTTTTAGTAATTATATTTAATTCTTAAAAAAAAATTTAAAACAAATATAATTTTCAGGAATTTTAAACAGATTTCTTTTCTTTAGAATGCATATTTCGAATTTTGTCATTTTCATTGGGATATCTTCTTGTCTTTAAAAAGTAATAATTTAAAGAATAGTTTTTAACTTTTTGTTACTAAATTTTTGGATCGTTTCATTTTTCATAAAAAATTAACAGAACAAAACAAGTAAGGCTATATGTTTTTTAACTTTGAATAGATTGGCTTTTTTTGGAATAGGCTGTTTTAAAATGTTCTAATTGTCTTAAAAAAACTCTGCTATTGGGAAAAAAATTATCACTTGTGTATATGTTTTAATTCCGACACTTACTGTTAAAATTTGCTTTTTTTTAAATGCAAAAAAAAAGTCTTTTTAAAAAGAGACGGTTAAGCTTAATTAAATTAATTAAAACTAGGCTACGACAGCAAAGGAAACAATATTCAAAAATGAGCCACATTGAAGTATTGATTGAGTTGATTGAAATGTAAATGTAATAATCATAAATCGTTTGCACACCTTTAAAACATTTGATTTTTTTTCCCTAAAGAGAATGAGAGTCTTTTTATACAATATTTTAAAATAAGTTATTGAACAAAATAGAAGAACATTGATGATATACTGTCCAAAAAAAATTTTCATAGTAATCTACAATACTAATTTTTAAAGTAATCTAAAACGCATATATTATTTATTGACTAACAACATATTCATTCTTATCTTAATTTACTTTAAAAAGAAAATTATTGAATGTTATTGCCAGAAAAGCAAGGTTTACTGTAATAAAACTTTACATCAAAGTAAATTTGACCAACCTTATTGGACCCATTAAATTCATGACAATGTTCAGTTTTATTACTAAGAGACTTATAATGGTTATTACGAACGTCGTTAAAAAATAACGAGTTCCAATCATATCTTTCTTTCGATAGCTTGAGTTGAAAATGAGTGTTTTTTTATAAGAAACTATTTTATTATACTAGAAAGCCCTACATTACATAACGAAGACTGAAGAATCTGTTATCAAAGCACCAAAAAGATTTTGGTCCTACGTAAAGTGTAATTCAAAATCTTCTTATGCTCTACCCTGCCAAATGATATATAAGAATGCTTTTGCTGAGACAGGTGAAGATATATGCAATTTATTTTCGAGATACTTTCAGTCAACCTTTCTTCCGTCATCTTTACAAGGAACATTAAATAACGTTGACGTAACGACGTCGCATCACATTGCTCAGATAGACATCAATTCAAATGAAGTACTAAGGCTGCTTAAAACACTTGATCCGTCGAAAGGCGCAGGGCCGGACAACATACCACCTCGTTACCTTATTACGTGTGCTGAAAGCATTGTGGAACCAGTATGTATCCTATTTAAACGGTCATTGGCTGAAGGATATGTACCAAATATCTGGAAGTCGGCATTTATAACACCCATCCATAAAACTGGAAATAAAAACAATGTTGAAAATTATAGGCCTATCTCTAAATTATGCGTCCTGGCTAAAGTCTTTGAAAAAATCATTTTTGAGAAATTGTATGCTGCCGTATCTACATCCATAATTCAGCAACAACATGGATTTATGAAAAAAAGATCCACCTTGTCCAATCTATTACTCTTCAACGATTATGTTACCCTTGCTATGGATTCGGGCTCGCAGGTAGATGTCATATTTACAGATTTCACTAAGGCGTTCGATCGTATTGACCATAAAATACTACTTCAGAAGTTAAATTTTGCTGGCATACACGGAGATTTATTTAGATGGTTTACCTCCTATATTCATAACCGTTCTCAAGCTGTTGTCGTAAATGAATACACATCGTACTGAACAACAATTCTTTCTGGTGTACTACAGGGTTCTCTATTAGGTCCAATGCTATTCATTATCTTTATAAATGATATTGCCACCTGTTTTTACACTCACAGTTCGTACTATATATGCAGACGATGTAAAAATTTTTAAAGAAATAAAAAGCCATGGTGACTGCAAGCTATTGCAGGAGGACTTGCTCAGGCTGGAACAGTACTGTCTAGCCAACAAACTAGACCTCAATGTCTCTAAGTGTTTCGCAATGACATATACACGAAAATTAGCATCAGTAAATAATACTTACCAATTAAAAAACAAAACCTCAATTCGAAGCAGGAAATTAAAGATTTAGGAATTGTTCAAGACTGTAAAGTACTATACGATAAACACGTTAATTACATCATTAATAAGGCAAACAGAGCTTTAGGATTTACAATACGGTCTAGCTACAATTTCTCAAAAATAAAATCGATAAAGGTTCTGTATTGCTCCTTTGTGCGCAGCATCCTTGAGTATTCATCACAGCTTTGGAATCCACGCTATGATATTTATATTAATAGATTAGAAGCCATTCAAAAAAGATTTCTAAATTTTTACAATATAAATGTAAGCTATTTGACCAAAACTACTATTATAGATGTAAGACACCATATATTGCGTTAGCAGAAAGAAATAGCTGATGTAGCACATTAACAAAATATTACAAATGAAATTGAATGTTCACCACTTTGAGAAATACTTTAGCAGTGCCACAAAAACAGTCTCAAGATGAAGACAACCATGTCTATCTTGCCGTTATCATACAAATTATAGACAAAACTCATTTTCTGTCGTCCCTAAACTTTTAAATAATGTACTAGAACAGTATGATTTTGAGTATTTAAAAAAAGTTGCTATTGTAAAAAAGAACTTAAGTAAACTTTGGTTTGACTCAATAATGTAATAGATCTGATTTGAATACTGCCACTATATCTTTACCCATCTCCACTAATAAACCTAATTTAACAAAAGTCATCTGTGTAAAAACAAACGTCTACTTTAGAAATTTTATATGTGAAACATGTAAAAGATTTTATATCTGTGTACCATTACATATTTGTGTTATCTCTTTGTGTATGTTTTCCTAATAAATAAATAAAAATAAATACATTTCCGTCAATTATTTTATAGTTCAGCACTGATAATTACCTAAAAAGTACTAATAATTACTGCTTACAACAATCGAATAATTATTAGTAATTCAATGTATTCCAAAGACCGCTATCTATATCTATACTAACCAATCTTATTCATTTCATGTTTTAATAATTTTCAAAAATACTTTCTAAGATGACTTAGAAATGTAACCAAGCAAATATTTTTATTTTTCTTGAAAATAAAATTAAATAAAGAGCTTAAAAGGTTTTATATTTCATTATCTTTTTTAACGCAGGCGAACTAAAATATCCAACAATTTAAAAACTGAGCAAAAAATAACCGGCTCTTTAACCGCTTCAATAAGAATTTAATTAAACTTTACGAAACCCAAAAAGGCTAGCATTTTCAGTTTTATCTCAACGAGAGTAGAACTTTTGTAAATCAAATACGTGAGTTCGGTTAAATATTATTTTTTCAAGTTACGTGTTTTTTTATATGCCCTAAAACCTACTTTTACATTGTATCAAACGAGAAAACCTTTTCAGGTTGGGGGCTTTTAAAATTTCAGGTTGATGTTTTTAAAGGCAAAATGGGAATAACCCAAATTAATAAAAAGCTTTAAAAACTTAAATATAATATAATATTTAAAGAAAGTCTTTTTTTAATAATAATTTGACAATACATTAACATAATTTGACCCTAAAAAGTTTTAGGTAAAAATTTTGGGTTTGAAAAAAAAAATTGAATATTTTTTGAGAGCAGTTAATAATCCAATAAAAACTCTAGTCAAAATTATTAAATATTCGAGAGAATCTTTTTAAACCACCGTGGTCCTGTTTTAAAGAGTTAGTGTAAAATGGTAATTGCCCGCCCAAATGCCTCGGTGTTAGTGGTGGGTGTGCTTAATAACCGGAGGTCATGGGTTCGAACCTGGGGAAAAAATTTTAATGTTGTTTTTGTTGGTTAGGACAATTAGGGGATCACCCAATTGTCTGAAAAGTAAATGATCCAGCGTCGGGTGGGGCATTTAAAAGTCGGTCAACCACCAACCAATTGGACCAGCGTGGGGGATACCCAAAAACCCCATAATGGGGATCGATATAGCAAAGAGGGAAGGGGCTAAAAAGAAGTTCCAGTTCGGCCAGCATTCTTTGACGACGAGGAACTTTTGGTCTAACGGTTATTCACCAAAAGTAATGTATTTTTATTACGAATGTCCCCATTTAATTAAATATTTTAAACAAAAAATAATAATTAACATCATTTCGAAGAATCAGTTAAATTTTAAATATATTAAAGATGTGTTAATAAAATGAACATATAAACCAATGAAGATGTCTATTGCAATCTTATATAGCCTTGGTATGCATTCGTAGTTTTTATAAGCTCTGTTAATATCATTCCAACCATTTATTAATATTTCAAAAATTTTTATTAATTAAAAAAAAAACAACGAATTTTGGGTTTCAAGTTTTTAATTTTTTAATTAAAGCGCCATACAGTTTTAAACAATATATATGTCGGACACGATCGTAGTAAATGTAGCTCAATTAGCGCGAATGAATCCTCTGAATTGACATAAAATCTAATCTCGTAGGCTCACCGTATATATTAATCTACCCACGAGTTGAATATTAAAATTATTAGAATCGCTCTTATCTGAATATTCATGAAGTGAGGTAAAAGCTAATTTACTGGAGGTTTATATTTAAATCCTGTTTTGAAGTATTAATATTAGGGGGTTTGTTTTACCGGATCCATGCGTCATATGGGCGTGTAAAATGGTCCGTGATGTTTGAGACCAGGGTAGGACGTCAGAGCCAGAGTTTACTGACAACCAACCAAGTTCACTGAAATTGCTATTAATCTTATATTTTAAAGTGTGCGCGAAAAAAAGCTAATACGAAACAAAAACTACAAATAATTCGCTTGGAAACATGATTGAAATTCTCGTATTTACATATCGTCGTTTGTGTTTACTTGTTGCATATGTAAGAAAATGCCACATAATATTTTTTTTATTTTAATTACGAGTACTTATTATTTAAACAAAATATCACACAATAATTTGTAGTGATGGTTTGTAATACATTTTTTGGACTGGACAAAAGTATATTGTTAACTTGACATATACTACTGCTACTTAATAATAATCCATTTTGTACTTCAAAAGTGTTATGTAGCAATAAACAAGTTAAGTAAAAATTAAGTACAAGGCTAAGATAATTAATTTAATTAATAAACATTAATTTTTCAGGCAAATAATTAACTTACAAATTTGTTATTTAGTGGTAAATAAGCCTAATCGTTTATAATGTTTACAGATATTATTACACTGAGCCCTTATAAATACTGAAATGTTAGTATCACGAGATCGAAATAATTAGGCTTTCAATTTATATTCATAAAATGCACTAGGTTGTCCTGTACTGTATGTCGTTTGCTAACTGTCATCGTTACTTACTGCGAGCTGCGGTCGGTTAAGTAATGGTTATTAAAGGCATTCAGAAGCCTCAGTAAAATTAATATTACATGACTCAACTAATTAACGTTATTTAAACTTGTGGAGTTTGTAATTTTGGACAAATTGAAATTGTGATCAACATTTAAATAACAATTCATGCGATAATTACAGACTTATTTATTCAAAATAATAATGTACTGGTAATAGACATAAATTACACAAAAAAATTTTGAAATAAAATAAAATGCGTTATCTTTACATATAAATAATTCTACAATTTATTTTTACTATTTTATGAATGAGTATAATTATTATTTAAATTTTGTAATCTCGATGATTATACCTGAAAACAAAAAGTAACTTCGGAGCGTATGCTTTTTACATTTTTGGTCTGTCTATGTCTATCTAATAAAATTAGTCTTTTTTTTCTTTAATTGTATTTGTCTTATGATTATATTTTAATTACTTTCGTATTCATATTTTAACGAATAACTAATACGCTGGCTGAATCTTAAAAGTCGAATCAATCATTTATTATGTGTGCGCCAAATTATTTTTTACTTATTCTATATCAGCATCAAAAATCAAAGGCAGCATCAAAAACTTAGAAGAATATGTGTGTTTTCTTTTAAACTTATCAAAGTCATTTTATAGTAACACTGGTAATAGAAACGTGTTCAGCATACATGTTTTGGTATTGCAGTTATATTACAATTATAATATTATAATTCAATTTATAACCCGAACGCTATTAAATTTTATTGCAAAATAATTTTTGTTTACCATTCAACTCACGTTGACCGCGAATAAAATATTCCATTCAGTGGTCAGTTGCTGTAACCTTAATGATTTCGTTCAATCTCCGAATCGTGGCATAAATTTTTAAAGTGGATTACTGAATGATAATGATAAAAATGTGTTTTCGCACTTGTTTAACCTTGACAGTGAAATAAACCGCCACAGTAACACAGTTAAAACCTAACTCTTAGATTTTAACGAGGTACCGTACTAAAAAAATGCCCAAACATAATCACTGTAACAATATTATAGCTCACAACTAATATTATTATATTTCAGCACTTATAATTAAAAGTAATCGCTTTAATATTTTTTTTTTTTAATGTTATCCTACGTAGCTCATTGCATTTATGAGTATGACGAACTTTGACGTAATTAGTTTTATTCTGCTTATGAATAACAATGACTATCTGAATCGATAAATAAGGGTTAATCGTTTGTGATGGGGTATATTAGGGGTGGCTTATGTACAGCAGTAGACTATCACAGGCTGATGATGATAAAACTGCAAAGATCTCGTATTGTACTGTTTTAAGTATTATGATTTATAATAAATTTAGTAAAAAAGATAAGTTATGTGTTTACTTTACATTCATTGGCCGTTAACTTAAAACACTGCACATTAAGCACGTTGGCGATACCACTGGTATTGACAATGTCTATGGGCGTCGGTGACTACTTCCCATTAGGTAACCCGACTGCGCGTCGGCCTGCGTATGCCATAAAAAAAAAATCAAGTAATTTAAGAATATATCTAACATATTAAAAAAAATTACATTGTAACTGAAAACGATAAAACGTAGAACTTTGTTTCTTGGAACAGTATATTCAAACCATAACTACAACCACGCTTAATTTGTTTTCGATATTAGAAGTTTTATCATTAATAATGCCAAAAATTAGACAAAGAAAACTTTAAAACATAATAAGTGACAGATTATGAACGACTTTCCATAAAGTCAGTTTATTATTATTATTTTGTTTAAGGCCAGATTTATTTAATCTTTAATTATGTAGACAAAATAAAAAGCTTCATTAATTCAATAATTTTTTATAAATATATATTTTAAATTCGATTATATATATCTCAAATAAATCGAAAACAGGAATTCTGGTATAGTATCATTTAAAGTATAATAATAGTAAAAATGCGCCAAAAACAAAGTATTTTGAAGTCGCAGGGTTACATTATTTTATGTGTATTTAAATTTTGTGTTACTACTTTATATACTATTACTGTATATCATATCGCTTTGGATGACAGAATATTAACACAAGATTATATCTATAGTCAAAATGATATATATATGCTATTTCTGATGAGGGTACTTAGAGAAAAAAAGGCTTGATATTGACGTTTTGTCCGAGATCGTGTTTAAAAGTCGGGTCTGAAATATAGAAATAGCAGCTTTCTATATGTAACCCGCTGCCCGAATGGAACTCTCCTCGTGTGTGATAAGTGTTGTGCATCTTTAATAGTGTTATTGTGTCGAGTGGTTGAAGGCGATGTTACGCGTCAACTCGTCCGTACGAGACATCGTGGCTGTTGTCGGGGTCACGTGAGTCATTTTAATGTCAAATCATTAGAGATATTCAGTTGTTGTCACCATTTTTACTTTTCAGAAATGCCTTTGAGATTTTAAAACTATGTACTATTGTAAAGAGATAAGATTTGTTATGTTTTTTGTATGTAGACGATATGATATAAAGCTACATTTACAATGTAAATCTATTTATTTAGTTACTTTGTGTCCTGATTAAGTTATACCGTAAAAACATTTCATTTAAGACCAACATCACAAAGTAATAGGTAAAATAAGAACGGATTTCACTATGAATATTGTCTATTGAGTAGCGAGCCCGCGTAAACATAAATTTTACAAGCATAATGCCGCCGGCGATGTTACCGAGATAACAACCGAGTGCTATTCATGAACGATGTATTACCATAAAATTGTGTCAGATATTACAACTCAAAGACAGTTACGCTTTGATACGAACCCCGCCCTGGGCTGACACCTTCCGATAACGCAAATGCCTCAATTCTTGCTCAGATATCGTGTAACTTTGATCATCACGTAAAAGTGGGTAAAATATTATTTTAAAGAAAATGTTAGTTTGAAAACGTTTGAAGTGTTAAACATATTTTAAATTTAGAAATTTTAATTGAACGTATTTATATCTCATTTTAGTTCAATTATTTAAGTGTTTGGTGATGCATATAATGGAAGCGAACAATTGTATAAGGAGTCAACATATTCCGTATCAGTTGTTATGTATGATATGTCGTACTTACAAGGAATTTAAGGTACAGGGCAGACTGAGATTTTAGCTGTAAAAAGTATTGTTACAATAAAATTATAAAAATTCTATAAAAGTCCTAATTAGTATGCGTTTGCAAAAAACAGTGAATGTTTCAATAAAAACTCACAATTTTTTTGTTTAGGTCTTGTAAAAACTAACTTTTTTCACTTTGTCTTAACGAGAACGCATTGCTGCACTCGATAAGTAGAAATTTATTTACGACTCGCAATTAGATCACACAATTTAAATGTCAAATTTGCTTTGCAGAATTGCTTTAGTCTACTCTAGTCTAGTACTTTACTTAACTAACTGTTAATTACATGTATATTCCATAGTTTACATTAAAATTAAAAAAGAAAAATGTCATATAGTGTTAACGGTAGAAAATTTAAGCTTGCATGATACTATCTTTCGCGCACACTATTTATATTTTGATCGATAACCGCAAATCGCTTAATCTAATAGTTTTTAATTTGACTACGTACGTAGTAGACACATGTTTTACGTCTCTTTAGGTAATGCACGCAACCTGTCCATTAGCAAATAACAACAATTTCACTGAAACTCCCGCCGTAACTATGAGCATAAATCACTGTCAAACTTAGTTTAGAGTTTAATTTCGAATTATATTGTTCAAGGCGAGCAGCTGCACGGGCTTCAATTCTAATCGATTATTAAACCTTAACAGTGTTTCAACACAGTTAAAGTACCAAAATAATTGTTGCTACTTAATGCAGGAGTCCATAAACTCCGAATTTTTACTGACTTCCCAAAAAAAGGAGGTACTCCGTTCGGAACTTGTTTTTTTCTTTTTTAAATATGTTATTTCGTTGCTCCGCTCCTAGTTTTTGTTCATTCTTTTTTTAATAATAGATGTGGGTCTCATTGGGTCCCATTTTGAAAATAATTTCATAATAAGTCATTTACTAAATATTTAAGAAATTAAGACAATTTTAGCGTCAGATATCACAGCTTCGTGCGATTAAATTGCAATCGCTGCTGAAACTGCATTTAGTGCATATATCTATGTGTTAAGAATACCCACAATACAGTTATATTTACATAACAGTTAATTTATTCTGAAAAAATTTCTTTGTGTGTGCATAAAACATGCCATACATGACATTTTGATTAAATGAATACCTTAAAAGATATTATGTTTTAAAACGCAGTAGCAGAAACCACAGGGAAGTTTTTTTTGTTGATATTTTAGTTATTATTGAACAATATATTGATATTTTATTCTATTAACGGCTAAACTCACGTAAAATCGGTATCGTTGCTGACTTGTTTCGTAGTTACTTCACTAGGACAAGCGGAAGCTACAATATAAGCCTCACTTGAGTTCAGCCGTTTATAGAATCTACTATTAGTGCAATGTTTCACGACCATTTTAATTCGAATGTCTAAGGATATACCACAATACTATAAATCGCTCTATTTTAATTTTATTCTAGGCAAGGAGGGCCTACATTGCTTCAAGCAATAAACGAGCATTATTTCTATAACGCTACGAATAGAATAAGCAGGGATACGAAATTTTATATTACAGACACGCAAATAAACTTAGAATATAAAAGGAAATATAGAAATTAGTTTTTAAGTATTAACAAAAATATTTAGTTTTAAAACGATTACTTTGTTATTTTTCAAAGTACAATAAAAGGAGAATTATTATTTGACTCGAGACTATTTTTATAAGCGTAATTACTATATGTATTATAATTATTTTCAAGATGATATAAGTGTACTTTTTAATGAAAATATTATTTTAAAAATGTTTTCCTCCTTTATCAATATAATCTCGTCTATCTAATACAGCAGAAAGTTTTATCGCTTCATATCGTCTGAAGCTATCAACCGTAAAGTTCAAGAAGATTGTTCTAGTTACAATGGTTGTGGTTACGATAGCTTCAGGACATGATGACCAACAAAATACATAATCTCGGTTGAACGTATCCCTAATCTATCCCTAAACTACTCTTGGTATCTAGTTTCTATTTTTAACCAAATTGAAATGAAAAAACTAAAAATGTTTGTGATTAAAGGTATTCCTCCATTAAGAATATAAGTTAAATAATAATTTAAAAAAAAGGTAACAATTTTCTTATTACATTTCATAATTTTAATTCTTTTTTGTATGATGAAAATTCTGAAGAATAAACCAACGGACATACGTCTATGTTTCTTTATATTCAGATAAAGTCATATAATGTCTACAAATTACAGATATTACATAAGTAATTTTATTCTTATTTCCTCAAAATATCTGAATTATATAAAATGTATTGTATTATATTATATTTTATTATATTAAATGAAGTTATTTAGCAACTACTCTTATGGATGTGTGGTGCTTGACAACCTTTTACGGTCAAATAATTTAAAAGTAAACAACCGTTTTGTAACCTTATCTTGCTATATTACAGATATATGTATATACAGGATTATTTATTTACTTTATTTATTTGACATGTCGTGGAATTATGCCGGGTATCCAGTTTTTGTTATAATTTTCTGGCCGATTAGGGCAATATGGGCCCAATCATCAAATGAAAAACTAAAATTTAAGGGGATTGATATGTCAGATACGCAAGTAACAACTTGTGTTACCTACAAAGTTTTTGTCATAAACACTGCATAAACATGATATAGAGAATACATATTACTTTGATATGTAAACAAGTGTTCTTTAGCTCAAACCCACTCTTCTATGTATCTGAAATTAACTAAAACAGTTTACCAAATAAGGTGGACGGAAAAACACATAAAAAAGGCGGCAATATTTTATCACGTTACTGATCTGACGAAGTTGTAAGTGTAGAAAATAGCTAGTTCTTCTAATGAAACCTAAATGTTTGTCTATAATCGCCTAATACTTATTTTTATACTCCGACAATTGTATCTATTCAAGTAATAAAAATATGTATTTATTTCATAAAGAAACCTTAATACAGCATGACTACGGATAAACTATGATGGGATAAATGGAAAAGGTAAAACGGTAAGCATGCCACGGCCAATATATGAACGCTAATCATTCTTAATAAGGACGGATACTCGGAGAACATCATCAGTTGGATTGGATGATCGACCCGCATTTTCCTAATCGACTAGGAAATAACTAGTAAAAGTTGTCGAGTCCCGGCAGGATTCAGACCCACGAGCCCCGGTTTCAAAAGAACAACCGTATACCATTATGCTACAGGGGCAATTAGTTTTAAAGAATATAAGAAGACTAATTACCTATGTCAGTCAAAAATATATTATAATTACTTTACTTTGTTCATCAATTATATTTAATGCGATTTTTGTTTTCTTTTGTAAAGAAAATAAATTATATATTTTTTAACTGAGCAGGCAATTGGGTGATCAGCCCAAATTGTCCTAACCAACCAGAAAACAACTATAGCATAAACCATAGCTACCCCTTAATGTAACTTAATAAATTACTAATGTTAAATTTCAGTTCTCCCAACTGATGTATTGAATATTTAACTATAGAAATTGGAATTACGCAATAAATAACATATGTGTATTAATATTGAGTGTGAGACAGGCAAGCATTTTGTTTTAGATGGCAAAAGCTTATTTTTTATGAAAGAAGTATAATAAGTTCTGATGATAAGGATTTATATAATAAAACTTATTTTCATAATGTAGTTAGGGGCAAGACAAATAATCAAAACTGATCATTTTATACTATGTGATTTCAAAAAATATGTATAAACATCATTTCTACTTACCGAGTAAAATACGCTATAGCTACAACGTATGATATAAATATCGGTAATTAATAAAATATTTCTAAGTGAACTAAAGATAATAAGTAAAGTTTATTTATTAACAAAAATAAAGACAGTAGACAGCAATATAATCTACAAAATATTATCACGAAATTATGTAAATAAAATGGAATTATATATACTGAATAAATATTACAAGTCTATTTTTAAAAAAATTGCACTTATAAACCAGTGCTGCTTAACAAGGAAATTGGATCAACTTAAGATGAACTTTTAATTCACCGTAAAAATATAGAACCAGTAAAGTTCGAGTCGGCTTTGAAAAACTTAACGGGTTATTTAGTTTAAAAGGCAAGCAATTACTTATAGAACTCCAGAAGTAATTCCTTGCCATTTTGATTTTTGATTGGGTTAAACACTTTATTTTTATAATAGTAATGAATTTTTTTTGGCCTGTTGTAAGTTTTTAAAATATTTAGAAAAGTTAGGGTTCTATTCTAAATCTCTCGCCTTTTATGAAACATTTAATATGAGGAGGAAAAAGAAAGCTTAGGCAATGTCGTGATACGCATACTAATGTGAACAAAGATTTCTTCTACTGGCTAAAAGTTTCTTAATTTTTAAAATTTAAACCTTGGATGATAGTTTACTATTTGTTTTGTATAGTTAATTGCCTGAATCCGATGCAAAAAACCGAAGATTAAGTAATTTTTAAATGTAGTCAGCATTGAAAAATAATCCTGAACATGTTTCAGCCTATATTAGATACTAATATTTTTTAAATAAATCATAATAGTTTAATAATCTTTGTGTATTATATATCACTATATCTTGCATACATAGTTCGATAAAATACTTTCTTTTTTCTTCGCAGTCTAGTTGTTGGAAGAATTAAATTATGTTAGTTCCTTGTATCTGTCATGTGCATCACTATGTCTTATGAAATTATGCTTATTTTTTTGCACATACATTGAGTTTTCAAATATATATTGAGAACTAAAGGTCATTAAGAATTGGAATAAATTTTTAAGGTATTAGCATGTAAAACACATAAAAAGACTTGTTTGTTAATTTTACTGCGTATATTAAAATAGCGTTTGCGTAATTAATAAATGGCAGCTAACTAGACATATTTGAATATCTATATTGCATGATTATTACGTTTACATTTAAAAGTTTAAATTTTATTCCACTGTTATGGATTTTATTATATGACTTTAAATATGAATTATAAATTTCACGTAAAAAATGTCATTTGTCCAGTCTATACCGTCTTAGTCTAATTGTTAATTTGTCTATACCTAAATATTAGTTGTCTTTGCAAAGATACGGGCATCAGACCTCCACGTTCCAAAAACTAATTACTCCACAATCAAACATTGACCATTTTTGATTGGTGAAACACCACATAGAAATCATATTACTAATGCTATTAATTTTCGTGACAAACGGGACTAAATATAAAAAAAATAAAAAGCAAAGTTGTTTCCCCGCAGGATTCAACCTACGAGGAGGATTGAACCTACGACCTCCGGTTTTTTAAAGCATGTGCAATACCTAGGCATTTAAGCTGCAGAGATGATTTATAGGTCTTTTTTGTTTTAAGTATTAAAAAAAATGAGTTTACAATATAATAATATAATATTCTACAAGCTATTATTTCTTTTGTACATATTTGTATAATAATAACGCTAGCAATATTTCAACTACAGAAATAAAATAACTTTTTTATGGTACTCTTGATATTTTGCTGTAGTATCTCCTTTTTGTAACATTAACATAAAAACCGATTACATTATTGATAAACTTTTTATTTACCTCGACCTTAGGTTTGCATCTCACTAAAGCCAGAGTAACTAAAAGTAGGTTACACAATCGACAGCAATAACATCCGCGTAGCTTTTAGACCATACATTTTCTGATGGTATTTGTTTAATAACTGTACATATATAAATATACCTTTTAACTTTCATAATACTGAAGCAGTATATTTGGCTCCGTTTATGTCCATAAAGTGCCAAGATAGGAGGTCACGTGTGCGTACGTATTACGTTTCACTTGCTCACTCGCTATGTAAACTGAAGCGATTGCAATATGATGTTACTCTGTTAGTTTGCTACCAAGCTGTATGAATTATGAAACGCGGATATGAATTCAATATGTTTGCACAAACTAAGGTTGCATTTCTTTTAAAGATAATGTAACGTGAAAATAATTATGTTTATTTCACTTAAGCTCTTTAAATTATTAATATAATTAATATATATATGTAACTGGTTTCGTTTAAGTTTTGTTGATTTCTTTTAACGTAACGATGAAAAAAAACTACGGTGATATCTTTTTTTTTATTTAAGATTATTTAATCAATATTTTACATACGTCTCTTTTACAAAGCTTAAGCGGTTTCTAGGGAAATTGACCAGTCAATGCAGGGACAAAATCATTTCCACACATTTTGGTTCTCCAGTATTTTGTGGGTGGTACATTTTTCTGGAGTGTGAAAACACTACTGGAAAACAATACTCTAATTAGTCACTTTCCTGACTGGCATCTGACCACCGCAACCCAATGATTCTAAAGACAAATTAGGTGTCTGTAAATTTGAAGGCTTGGATATGCTATAACGACAGCCAAAATGGCCTTATAGACCGGCACCGACTTTTAAATGCCATTTTTACAACAAGAAAACTACGATAAAGCAAAGTTGTTTCGTCGTGAGATTCGAACCCACGACCGATGGCTTATAAACCAAGGGCCGATACCACTAGGCCACGAAAGTGATAATGTTAAATAATAGAAACAAACTTATAGATTGAATTGTATCTAAAGTATACCGTTTCGTTAGAGGTGATATTATTAGGCATTATTGAATGGTGTTACGTGTTATGAGCAAACAATAGGACCACTTGTCTAGAAATGGAGATGGCGCTTTGATTGGATACGTTATCTCTGATTGCATCTGAATTTAGTGGCCTGAATAATTCGATTGTAACTAGAATAACATTATGTTAATCGGTACCTATTGTTGTCTTCTACTAATAAAACTTCTGATGCTCATATTTATCATTACCAAAATTTTCAGTAGCAAAAAGATTTGTCGTTCAATTAAAAAAATGAGGTTATTATAGAAAAAAGAGCAATTTACTGGCTCTTTATTGCTAAAATTGATGAAGCTTACAGTCACTAATTAAGGGTGGGCATAGAGAAACAAGTGAGTGAATAAAATCTTAACTTTTGTATAAATTTACTTGTGAAACATTATATTATATTACATGTGTTCTACCCAGTAATTAAACAAGATACAGCGCGCATTAAATCACAGCACAGATATGTTTTAAGTTCCACATATACACACAGTCTTGCAGAAACAGGTAGTGTTGTAAAAATAAGCGCTGCGAGTCGAGCGCCAAGCGCTGAGTTGTACCTGTTGAGCGTTGGAGACTCGAGCATTTAAGACACCTGAGGGTTGAAATTATAGGACTCGGCGCTCGACTTGTGTGCTCGAGCGTTGAGCGCGTTCCATCGTAATTTTTAGAAAAGTTCGTATTTATCGTGCTTTCTCAAATAGCTTCAGTACCAATACATCTAAATATTATATATATTATACAATGAAGTTATTCATTTTGACATCTAATACATGTAATACGCTCCTTTCTTGACAGTTTGGATGTCATCGTATTCCGATTAAGATCCGAGTTTTCCCATAGGAAAATATTCTCTCATCTATACGTACCGTTTATTATGGTTATCGAATCGAGGTTTTAAATGCTCGAGGTTTGGTCGAAAGGTTTTGACCGGTTGCTTTACACAGAAATAGGGACCGGAAGGGCTTAAAACAGATCGACTTTACCTTTTTGCGAATTTGGTGTTGGAAAAATTCGAACGAAGACCAAGCCTCGATAAACGTTGTGTGGTGCAGTGGCCAGTGTTAGTAGTTCGATAAGAAAAGGTGAAGATCGGAAGCGGCGGCGATTAGGAAAACCTATGGTTACAGGGACCCAAGGCCGATGATGAAATTTAATAGATTTTATCTAGTTGTTTTCCCCAAAGTTAAGATAAACAATGCGCTTATTGCAATTTAAAAAATTAAAATATTATAGCGATTTGGGGTTGTACCATTAAAGAAAATCAATTATAAAAAAAGTTTTTTGACAAATAATCTTATTAAATAAAAAAAAATAAAATTAATACCCATTTTGATACCTAAAGATTTGTAATTTAAACATGAAACGTTTACTCCAAGAGACGAATCTGCAGACGACGGCTGGGAACTTGCTGCAAGTTATGTAAATGTTTGCATTCAACGAGATCGCCTTAAAGTGATGTCGTTTGCGGACCTCACATTTGCATTTTTGCAAATTTTCCGAAGGATTTAAGAAATTTGGTTTTATGAGGCTAAGGGACAAATGACAAGAAAAAAAGGATTCAATTATATATTATATAAAAATATGATCCTTTTTTGTAGTTTAGAAATTTTTTTAAACTTATGCATAATATTAATATTTTAGGCAAGCAAGTTAATTTAATTTTACGTATTAAAAAATATAGACTTACAGTATCACTTAAATCTGCATATCGATCGTATATAGAGCTTTACAGTATAAACAACTGCTTCATATAAGTGTACCTCAAGCACAATAGCCTGTAGTTTAGTGAAAGGGTGCTTTAGAAACCAGAAGGTTAGGTTCGAATCCTGGGGACTTAAAAAAGGTCATTGTTATTTTAAAGGTTATGGCAAATTTGGCCGATCATCCAATTGTCTTAAAAATAAGATGATCGCGGTTTGGATGGGCACAAACCGACCTTTAACCCACCCAACCTGCATTGTAACAAGCGTGATGGGAAGATCCAAATTTAGGCTGATGATTATGAAGCACATCAGCCAAGGTACTTATTTTTGCTTTCTAAGCTACATTGTATATAAACTGTTTAAGGGGTTTGGATGGAAATGAATAAAGGTTGGGAAGGAAATATTAATTGGTTATGGGATAAATTCAAAACCAATTGCCTTTATACTATTAACTTAACGTTCTGTATATTCTCATCGCATGTTGCAATAAATTTAAAATATTGGTCGAGGAGGTCATAACGTTTGTTAAAAATTAAATGCCATAAATTTAATAAAAAGATCATCTCAAAAGCCACATTTTTAATTAAAAACTGATTTCTATACCCTGTTTTACAAGATTTAAAGTAATTTGTATTGTATACTTTAATTTTACTGGAGGTGGACGAAGTAGTTGATATTGAACAACAACTTAGCAGAAACTATAGTTGCACGGGTCACAAACTAATTGGCTTAGTTTAGAACACAAATAAGGAATTTAAGAGGGTATTTAAAAACATAATTACACAATATGGCTGAAAATGAAAATTTTCTATTCTTTATAAATTTTATAATAACATAAATAGTGCCCCACAAAAATCTTGAAACTTAAAAAATAACCATTCTTATCCATCCCAAAATCCAAATCTTTTGAGTTTCTGGGATTTAATTTAGTTTTGAAAACAAAAAGTTTAATCTTCCAAATATATATCATCATCATCAGTCTGTGTTAATCAATTACCAAAATAGGCTTTTAACCGTTTCCAACGGCCCTTCCATGGAATTTAACCTAACCACCAGAAAACAAGATAAAATAGTTCTTTTCCCCCAAAAATTGTTATATTAGGAATGAATACTAAATGTAATTTCATTATTATAACCGTTCGAGGCATTGGGTGTGGGCTTTAGAAATCGGAGGCCGTTCTGAACCTTGGACCAAAAATTTTTTATTAGGGAAATTTGGGGCGATTACCCAATTGTCTGAAAAAAGTAAGATGATCCATGCGTCGGATGGGCATGTAAAAGTCGGTCCACCCACCAACCCGCATTGGGACCATGTGGTGGGATACGGTTTCCAAAACCCCAATGGATAAGGGTTATTAGGGGAGGCCATGTCCAGGGGACATCAATTGATGATATGATATAAGGTAACAGAGTAACCTTTAACAGATTTGAACCAAACAAGCCAATAGTATTTACGTTTAAGATGAATTTCCATCGGAATTTATCAAAAATTAACCTACAAAATTGTTAAGTTATTTTAAGTATATATTTGATTATTTAGCCACAGGGTAGCTTTTATCGGACATATTAAGCCTGGAGGCAAGGCCCCTCACTTTAAAGAAAAATAAAGGGGTCATAATTCTGACAGATTTATATCTGAGTTACAAATCGGTTGTAGCTGGCATTTAATGGTAACCTTTATTTCGTTTTGGGCTACCATTCATTCATCATTGTCCGAGAGAACATTATTTTATCCTTCCTTTTTCAATATTATGGAAAAAATAAAAATTATTGAAAAATATCATATTTGTCTTTTTTCATAATAATATAATTAATTATTGTTAATATCGTTAAGTATTATTACCAAAAAAAAGCTAGATTGTATATGAACAATACTGACTAAGAACCCTTTTCAAAAGAAAGCATGGGACAAAACCCAATTAAAACAAGGCTTGGAAGACCCCCAAAGAAAATATTTATAGAGTTCATAGGCAACGTATCTGTATATTTAAACAAAAATATTTACAAATGCGACAGAATCCAATGCATACAGACTTTAGCTACATACTAACCAATGTTGGTTTTTAGATAGTATTGTAGAATAGACTAGCAATTTATCCACGGCTCTGAGCTCCCGGTAATTTTTTGTGGTTTGATATTAAGGCGAATGTAAATTTTTACGCTGAAAGATTTTTATCAATCGTCACTGTAGTTTTAAGGGTAATCTATTTGTTTTTGACTATTTATTAATTTCCTAAAAATTGATAAAACCAAATGGGTTTTTTAAACGATCTACTTTCCGGAGATATCATGTTTTCAAAAGTAATTAAAAAAAGTTATTGAGTGCAGTTGATATAACTTCAAATTATAATTAAACCAAAAATTTTTAAATTTATTTATTTAAAAAAATTCACCCTTTGGGTTTTAACCTATAAGGGTGGACTTTCCGCCGCGACCGACCGCTGTTTATGGCACGTGGAAACGAAATGGGCGGGGTCTACCGAAAGGAATCCGTTTGTCAAAATTTTTTTGAGTTTAAATTGTAGCCGTCCAATTCCTTATATGTTGTACTTCAAATTTTGGTTGGAAAAGGCCAAATGCACAAATTTTTATATATCTAAAATTTTGTATTTAACATTAAGGTTTAAAAATACCTATAGAATGGTCCTTCACCGTAAATAAAGAACACAGTGAAGTACCAAATCGCTCAGAATCAATTCATCGCACTTCAATTTGAAAGCGTTTCGCTCTCAGATTATAATAGCACTTCTGTAAAACTCGTTTCATTGTTTTCTCAAGCAAATAGAAATAAAAACGCAAATTGCTGTTAAAAGAGGAATATGTTTTAAATATTTTAAGTATATATTGTAATAAAAATTTTATTATATGAAAGTATTTTTTTGTCTGATGAATATGAAATAAAATTTGATACTTAGTGAAAAAAAACATTGTCTTTGTTTGTAGAATTCCGTAATTGTTATAGTTTTTATTCTTTGTTTTACATAAAATTTTAACCTCAATATACATTTCATAAATAACTATCCATAACATAAGTAATAAGAGAATTAATAAGGCCTGTGTTAATTATGGAGCAAATTGGCGCAGTCTGAATAATAAGAAAAATTATTTGTTTAATATTATATTAAATATCTTCAAAATATGTTAAAGTTCAATTTGATGTTTATTTTTATTTCGAAATTGAAACCGCCTCTGTAGCCTTAGTTGTGAGGTTGCGCTGGAGAAGTAGGTTCGGATCCTTCGGGAATTTGACAATATTTTTAATGGTTTTCGGAGTTGGTGAGGGAAGCTTTTTGACCAATTGATTGTCTGTAAAGAAGATGATCCACAAGGAGATGTAAAAGCGAGTCCTGCGCATGATCTCTCCCGGTCGTCACTGAAGGAAAAGGACCGGAAAGGGCAGACAAAATGACTCACCCGTTCGGGCAACAGCTTTGCAATTAATGTTCCTTGCAGGCAGAACCGATTCTAATATAGGTTTCCTTAGTGTAGCCGAAATCGGAATTGTAGAAAATTATTATTATATTTTATCTTGGCAGGATTGTTTACAAGACCCAACTACCGTTTGGGAAACACGTTTAAAATATATTGAAAAAATTAAAAGGGAGGCCAAGAATTTGCGCTAATAAATCTTCAAAATTAATGTTCTTTAGCTCATATTTTTTCAAATATCATATTTAATGAATGTTTTTACATAATATTTTTGTTTGTTAAGGGTGAAAATATTATTTGCAAAACACCTTTTGCTGCGGTAGTTAATTTAGTAATTTAGTGATTATGTACAAATGGCTATAGATATAATTCACTTAAAAATAGGACAACCCAATATTTTTATTCAAAAAAGATATGATACACGAACTTATTTAATATCAAAAATGCTACTACTGGCCTGGAAGAAGGAACCTTTGAACCGGAGAAGAACCGGTTTTTTGTTCTTTAAATAAAAGGTAATAACAATTTAAAGGAATAAAATTATTATCGTTTGGGAAAAAAACGAGCATTCGATTACCAGTATGTGTTGTCATTTTAAAACTCATTTACATTGTAATTGATCATCAGCCTGTGTTAGTTCATTGCTGGACATAGGTATCCCCTTAGGGATTTTTGGACCATACCCCACCACGCTGGTCCAATGCGGGTGGAAAGGCAATGTAATTGTATTGTTATTACATTGTAATATTTTTTTGAAAATTCCTTTCTAAATCTCAGAACAATTCTCTATTGATTTATTTTCCAAACCGGGACCGGTTTTTACCAATCAATTATGTAACACTAAAAGACCAATGAGCAAACATTTAACTTTAGTCTAATTAGATTGATTGCTAAAACAACCAATGAATCAGGTATTAGGAAATTAAGTTTAGTGTAGAATTTGGAAAAATTTAAGGATTTATGTTTAGTTGTTTTTTTAAATATATATTAATTTTAAATAAATTAAGACAAAACAATAAATGTTTTGACTAGTTTAAAACTAGATATAAATTCCTTCTTTAAAGAATTAATTTAACTAATCAAAACAAGCAGAATATTTTATAGGGACATTAAGAAAAAAAAAACCAAACAATATATACCTTTTGTATTTTAAGTTTTACAAAATATATCATGATTTAATAAAAATCTACGGTTTAATTTTGTTTACAATTTAACAACTTTAAACCGGATAAAAACACTTTAATAAATTTATTTCTTAAAATTCTGTTGGTTGGGCCCGGAGTGCCAGGACAACATTTCATGTCGTGATGAAACAGATACTTCCTTTGAAGTTTCCTATCCACTTTTGGATGACATCCTTAAACATGAGACTCAAAGCTGTTGCAAAAATTCGTAGGGGACAACACTTCAGGTAATCAATTATTAATATTCCTTCTGAGTCCCAAATTATTGAGTCACTATCGGCCAATTTTTATAATGGGAAAGTAATTTAAAACTTCCTTTCAGCGACGCAAAGCCAAGAAAAACCTCCTGATCATTATTGCCTTTTGGTTTGGAGACAGTTTATTGTTGGTATTGAAAGAAACACCTTTTCGGGCGGTAAATTTTGAACAAAACTGATATTTTACCAATCATTAGAGGTGATTTGTGTTGTTTTTATTTAAAAAAAAAATTTATCATCATCATCAGCATGTGATGTTCCACTGCTGGACAAGGCCTTCCCTAATTTACCCTATCCATTACGGGGTTTTGGACCCATCCCACAACGCTGATCCAATGCGGGTTGGGGTGACCGACTTTTACATGCCCATCCGACGCATGGATCATCTTACTTTTTCAGGCAAAGGGTGATCGGGCCCGAATTGCCCTAACCAACCAGGGTAAAAACAAAGGAAAATTTGTTGAGTCCCTCGGATTCGGGTTTCCCATGACCCTGGGTTTCTAAAGTAGCCATTACCTAGGCAGTAGGCAGTCTAATTAATTCTACTATAATTAAAATATTAAGCTTGGTAATGTGCGATTTCCCAACAAAATCCAATCTCATGCCCATAGTACAATTATGTAGTCATGCTTAGAATTATCATAATTTTTATATTAATAATTAAGGAATATGGTGGCTTACAATGCTAAATTTCACTTTTAAACCAAATCTAAAAGAAAGATTTCAGTGTCATGATAGCGCAATCCAAATTTCCCAATGCATATTAAAAATGAGGAGATTGGAAAAAGACTTTATTCTATACATGACTTGCTTTTAGATTTTATCTCGCACAAGAAAGAACCCTTTAACGGCCTAAGAACCTTTTTGGAAACAAGAAAAGAATATTTATCTTTTATTACCATCAAGAGAAACGGTTTTTTACATAAAATAGGCCATTATTTTTATCCTTGAGAATATAAATAAAATTTGGCCAAAACCCTTTGTCAAAAGTTAAACAGAAGGTTATTACAAGAATAAATTACATTTTGATGGAAACGCCTATTTATATTTTTTATAATTATACATTTTTCTTTGGTTACTCTGTATAAAATTACTATGTAATAACCAATATTTTAGATTGTCAGATTTAGAAGGAGGTTATAAACCAATTTAAATAAAGAAGACTTCTGGTTCATGATATTTTAATGCGTCTAGAGACTTTAATTTGATTATTAAAAGTTTAGCACTTTTTTGTTTTTTAAAAAAAAATTGTATTTTTTACCAAACAATGAATTTATTACATGCAATTTTTAGTGTACACTTTATGTGGTAATTTTTTAAGTAAGGACAATTAAGTGCATTTGCATACGAACCACTTCAGCTGATAAAAGCTTACTACGTGAAAGTCAATAAATTTATCGAAATAGCATTGGTATCCAAGTCTTTCAAAGAAAAATTTTAATTGTTCAAACAATTGAACGGGAAGGTATTACTTTTAACAGGAAATAATATATCTGATATATGAAACTTCTCATTTAAAAAAATATATATATATGTTTGAGGAACCTGTCAACACATTTTAATGGCGGATATTTTAAAACTTAACGTTAGCTGGAACTTTAAAAAAGTTCAGAATTATAAATTAAAACTTGTAAAGGGTTGCGACTTGGTTGGGAATTTGAAGGGTAAAAAATAAAAAGAATTCAAGATGTATAAAATGAATTGAAAATAATTATTCTTACTATCTTTATAAATATATTATATACTTAAACAGAATTTTATAATAAAATTTAATCGTTTTTATTTCATTTTACTTTTCTGGTTCAAACTGCTTTTCTTGGAAAAAAACAAAGATAAAAATGTCCCCTGGTTATAAACCGCAAGGCGACCAAAGAATCAATTCTGATTTAATAATAGTTTCAGCTAACTCATACTTTAAAATATTTTTCCGAGTTTTTAAGAAAGTTATCCAAGTTTAACTAAAAGTTTTAAAATGAAAGTTATTTCTAAATATATTTGTTCGATTTCGATTCGTAATCCGTTTATAAAACGCTTACATCCAGCAGTGGTGAAAAAAGGCTGCTAAATGATGATGATGAAGGAATAAAAGTACCACGTAGGATAAAACCAATTTCTAGAAGATAATTTTGATGAATATCTAAAATGTTTTTTATTAAAAAATAGTTATGCCAAAGGTCCTTTCATATGAAATTAGCATTTAGTTGTACTGGCCACTTTAGTCGGAAATTTCTCCTTTACTATTGTCTATCAGTAATTTTAACGATAAATATCACTTCTCCCAGTAGTAACACCATTTAGTAAATAATTTTTCCTAACTTAGTAAATAATGTTCAAAAATTTGATAAGATTACTGGTAAAAGAAAATATATTGCAAGATACAACAATTTAATAAACGAAGGGGGATAATTATTTCTATTGCTTATGAATATTATACATTATTAAATAAAATTACTTTACGGATTTTATCGCGTTTATTTTAATTTAAATTCCGACGTTTCGAACACTTTCCAGCGGCGTGTCACGTAGACTGAGAGCAGCTGCGTCTATTGCTGAAAGCGAAGGGGTTTCCAGATCTTAATTTTATTAATTATTTAATCTGTACTCCGACCTATGCAAATGAACTGATTTTATCTGACAGCAGTGGTATTATGCTTGGGTTTAAATTTTAATTTATTAAATATGATCCAAGCAGGTGGTAGAACCCAACCATCTTCTATTGAAATTTGGATGTTTTTAACTCAATAGTTCACGGATCATCCTGGTAGAATCGGTGTTCTTTAGCGAGGATTTGTGGTCGATCAAAACCGATGTAATGGTTTGGGTGATTTAAGGTATGGTCACACACTGCTGACTTGTTGGGTCTCTATGTTTAATGTCAGCTATATGTTCCTTCACGTAGGTTCTATTGCTCGCTTGTTTGTCCAATATAAGAGATGTTCAAAAATCAATTGCAAAAGGAAGATTTGAGGCATCCGACAAGATGAGTTTTCAATGTTGCGTCGAAGCAAAGTGCCGAAACCTAATCTTCCTAAGGATGAACTTATTGCACTTAACAACTTACGCAACAACAAAGAACTAACAATTCTCCGAGCAGACGAAGTAATCTACGGTGATCATGGACACGTCAGATTATAATTCTAAATTAGAACAACTGTTATCGGATAAAACTATTTAGAAAGGTCAAACTGACCCTACAGAAAAACGCCTAAATTGACTAGCGATCTTATTAAAAGCACTGAAAACTTAATCTTGACGTGAAATTGATAATACCTTCATGTCCCAAGCCCCAAATTGTAAGGGTTGCCCAAATACACAAATTAAATGCTCCATTGCGCCCTCATTGTTAGCCAAATTGACTCACCTACATATAAATTGGCTCAACATGTAGTAAAATCCTCTCACCACTCAGAGGACAACAAGGCGTTTACAAAGGATTCATACCATTTTGTTAGCGAGGTAAAACATCTACATCTTGCTGACAATGAAACTATGGTTAGTTTTGATGTTCAATCTTTGTTTACATCTATACCTAGAAGATTGCATCAATATTGTAACAAGAAAGTTAGAGGAAAATAACATCTCAATAGAATATGCATTTTTACTAAAAATACTGCCTAACATCTGGCTATTTATTGTGGAAAGATGACATGCAGATGGATGGTGTAGCGATGGGTTGCCGGTGTCTCTGTTGTTGCTGACATTTTTGAAGACTTTGAGGAGAAGGCCCTACTCACTGCTCCCATTCATCCAAGATTTATAAGCGCTATGTGATGATACATTTACCATCTTACATATGATAAAATAAATGCATTTTTAAACCACCTTAAGTCCATTAATTCAAAAATACAGTTTACTATGGAGTTAGAAAATAATAATTTTTAGCTTTTCTTGATGTTTTAATTATTCGCAATCCTGATAACACCTTGAGCCACACTGTATAGGAAACCAACCCATACAACAAATATTTAAATGGCAATTCACACCACCATCCATCCCAGTTAGCTAGTGGCAAATCTTGTTTCAGAGAGCACGAAGGATCTGTGATGATGAACACCTGGCGGCTGAGCTACACCATGTTGGGCAAGTACGAGAACAAGCTCGCTGCGCCACGGCAGCGTCACAGTGACCGGAGTGAAGGCAGCCACAGTGAGCGAGTACCGCTGTTCTACCTTTGTGAGAGGCGTAACTGACAAGATTGTGTATTTTGAGGCGGGCTTCAATCAAAACCACTTTCGCCGCTGAAGAAGATTCAATTCCTACCACCTGTCAAGTGCAATATTCCTCTACAAGACCCAGGAGGTACAAGCTAGATTGTGACTGTGGCCTCTTATATTGGACAAACGAAGGAGCAATAAGAACCTGCGTGAAGGAACATATAGCTGACATTAAACATAGAAGACCCAATAAGTCGGCAGGTGTGACCATACCTTAAATCACCCAAACCATTACATCAGATTTGATCGACCACAAATCCTCGCTAAAGAACACTGATTCCACCAGGATGATCCGTGAGGCTATTGAGATTAAAAACATCCAAATTTCATAGAGAAGATGGTTGGTTCTACCACTCTTTGAGATCCCATATTTAATAAATTAAAATTTAAACCAAGCATAATACACTGCCGGCTGTACAGATAAAATCAGTTCATTTTGCATAGGTCGAGTAGATTAAAATAATTAATAAAATTAAGATCTGGAAAACCCCGCTTCCAGCACTGGCAAGAAGACGCATGACATCTCAGTTCACCCGTGACCACGGCCGCTGGAAAGTGTTCGAACGTCGGAATTTAAATGTAAAATAAAGCGATAAAATCCGTAAAGTAATTTTATTTAAAACGAAGGGGAAGCAGATAAACGTCAATCCCCAAATAAATCAATTCACAATCTGTGCTCTGACTGCAGAAACACATCGTCGCAACAAATTACCTGCAGATAAATTGCGCCTCCTTTCGACTTTTCTCCTCCATTTATAAAGCGCTGTTACACATCGAAAATAAACAGTTATTTTTTAAACTAAATATCAGAAACTAAATTTTTATATAGATTTGATTTATTCGGACAAAATTACAGTACATATATAACACGAAACAAATACATACAATATACATCGTGATAGACCCAAAGGTTGTACTTTATTTTATAAAATCTTTATTCCAACTGATTTATTATTATGAAATTTCTTAAACATACTTATTTCCATTTTTAATTTATGTGTTTTTCTCAGTTTTCTTTTTTATCGAAACAAACAGAAGATGAAATGGTTCGTTTTAGAAAGGTAACACGATATGAAATACCGAAACTCTAACAAGAGTATTGCTTTACAAAAATTCGTTATATCCCTTTGCAACTCTTCCATCTCGTTTGGTAAATTGATACTCACTCGAATACTGCTTCAGTGTACATTTACTTGTTGCACGAGGAAAATTACTTTCAAGTTCATTCCTTTGCGTCGTTGAAGGCACATTTTCTTAAGCAGCAGTATAAGGAAAATAGTCAACGTAGAAAATTTTACATAATATGAAGAAATAAACACTTTTTAAAACGTAATGCTACAGCAAAAAAATATTGAGATGAGGTATTCAAAGTCTGCTGTTTTATTAATAATTGACAACTTTCTGGACGAAATTATTAGTTATTTTGACTTAAATTGGCTTGTATTCTATTGAGAAAGAGAAGTTAGGTACTTTTTCATAAGGCCAAGGAGGACTCAAAAAAACCGGCGATACAATTATTTAGGCAGCAATGGATTTTTTGTTAAAGTGATGATGAGCAGGACATTCACCAGATGGTGATTGATACTTATTATGTATATTCCTTAAAAAAGTAGCCTAGGATGCTACAAATCCGCTCACTGCCCTAAAACATAAGAAGTTATGACTCGTTTACCCACTTACAACGCTGGTAACGGTGCCCGCTACTGATTTTCGGCAGAAATAGGCATCGCGGAGGTATTCTAGACGATCGTTTGTAAAGCTTTATGTAAATTATTTTTATTTGATATGTAGTGTTTGTTATTTAGTCCATTTTTTTATTTCACTGCAATCAGTACTTTTTTTAAAGTTACTTAGGTTAATTTTTAAAGTTAGTTTTTACAACGAAAGTTGATTGTTGTTGATTTTGTGATTGCCATGTCTCCTCGGTAATTTGAGCAGGTCTTGCTCGATCGCATTGTAAAAATTTATATTGCAATGATTTTCTGCTTGTTTATAAATTACGACAAATCGTGAATATATTTCAAATGTTTATGTGACAAGAGTTATTAAATTTAATAACGTTCTAGTGATGTTGTTTATTATTATTTAGATGTGTATAAAAAAATATTTTTAATTTTTGTATATTTACAATATAAAAATATAAAGAATAGCATTTCTTTTCTATTTTTAAATATATAATAAATAGTTGACTATAAAGTTATCTTATTAACGTATTGGCTGTATGTTTAAAAAACATTTCCTGAAATTGTTTATTAAACAACGTGTTTTAGCAAATAACATGTGAAATCATTTTATCATACAAAGAAACCTGTTTGTATCATAAAAAACTCCAATTTTCAGACCTCAAACGTTATCGTAAAAGCAAATTGTATCACTCTTTGCAGATGCTACCAAGGGAACTTTATTTGCTGTATTGTACTAGTAATATTCGTTGTTCAGTTAAAAAAATCGATTTTATCTAATATTTCTTTGCAGAAATGGTTATTGTTTTGATAGCACTATGTGTCCTATATCTCTACCATAAACAAAATTTTTAAAGTCTGTTTCATCACAATAACCGGTTTTAGGTTATTAAAGTCTGATTTATAACCGATAAAAGACAAAACGACGTCTTTTTTTGTTTCAGTCTGTCTCTTTGTCTATCTGTCCGTTTCTTTTAGCTAATCTTAGGAATGGCTGGTCCGATTTAACGGGACTCTCATTGAAAGATAAATGACGTACTTGGGAGTGACTTAGGTAACTTTTTTTTAGAAAATATATATTACCACGCGTGCAAAGTGTCAGGATACAGCAGGTTTTTATAAACTCACACAGATAGTCATTTCTGTAAGGTACTTGAATGGTTTTCTGCGTGACTCCCTATTTTAGTTGTTTATTTTAAAGAGCATTCTTGAAAGTAATTTTGAAACACTAACAGTCAACCGCCTCCCTGGTCTAGCGGTATCGGCCCTTGCTTTATAAACCGGAGGTCGCGGGTTCGAATCCCGTGGGGAAACAACTTTGTGTTATCGTTGTTTTCTGGTTGGTTACGACTATTTGTGCCAGGGATGAGATGATTTGTTTTAAGTAAACATTACAGTGACAACTTCGGTATCATACATTCTTAATCTCTAGTCTACGTTTATCTGTAAATATTTATGCATTTGAATACTTTTTAAAGTTTTTAAAATTATAACAAATCCATTTTTTACGGATTTTATACTGCCTGCCTGCCCGTGATTATTGATGCTGGAAAGAGTTTGAAACGTACTTAATAAATATTTAAAAAAATATTGGTAAATCCACTTTTGTTTTAATATTTACAATAGTCGCTTAAATAAAAGAAATATTTTTAAAAATAGATTTATTGCGCCGTATCTATATTAAATATAATTACAGTATTACATCGTTTATTGTTGCTTACAATAACAAACGAAGTAGAGTTTTAGTACCATCAAATTGTTATAGTAACAGATGTTTGTTTGGAATAATAAGTTTGCAAACTTCAATTGTTTCGGTCGCATACTAATTGACTTAGTTTCGAACCTACAGCACTCAGTGACGATTGTAAAGGGTAAAGTGCTTCTTATTTAACACATGTTTATGCAATTAACAATATATTGTTTGCTTCGAAAACCTTGTTTTATATTGGGTCTTGAGTCATCAATTTGTTAATTATGGTATAAATGACAGTATGTTATACTAGAGTTGTTACTGTTATGATTTTTTCAGATATAATTTAGATTTACATGCAAAATCAGCTATATTGATAAAATATCAGCAAACGGTGATGCTTACGGTAATTTAAACATAACATATTTTAATGTATTATTTAAATATATGGAAATCATACATCACTTATACCAGTGATAATATACATATATATATATATATATATATATATATATATATATAAAGATGGAAACCGTATGTCTAAAACATTTTAAATTGACTTAAAAATTTGTTACTATGAATTTTTTTAAAAATCCACAGCAATAGCGTGAAGGAATATCTGAAAATTGAGATATCTAAGTGTGAAATAACATTGATTCAAAAACAATATTCAAAGTATTTCGATTCCTCTAATATTTTTATGATCAGTACTTTAATAGATATTAAAAAAATGCCGTGTCAAAAATTACAACCTTGTGCGATTGACTTGAATAGACTTTAATTATGTTTGACGTAATTGTACTTCTCAACTTGGTCTACGCTAAATTTACATACATACATACATACATCATCAGCCTGTTTTAGTCCACTGCTGGACATAGGCCTCCCTAACACACACCTTATCTATTAGGGTTTGGACCGTATCCCACCACGCTGGTCCAATGCGGGCTGGTGGTGGACTGACTTTACATGCCCACCCGACGCATGGACCATCTCACTTTTCAGACAATTGGGTGATCGGCCCAAATTTCCCCAACCAACTAGGAAACAACAATGAAAACTTGTCGAGTCCCCGCAGGATTCGAACCCACGACCTCCGGTTTCTAAAGCACACACCCATACCACTAGGCTACGGAGGCAGATAAATTTACCAAGCGCATTATTTAAAGAAATAACTTTAAGTAACCATTTTAAAGTTATTAGCATATTTAAGGTCATTTAACGATAATTCACAGTTAGTCCTTTTAAATTCGATGTAACTAGCTTCAAAAATAAAATACTCTGTGTACATAAAACGTGTGAATGATTTTTTTTTAACCTTTTTGGGCCCATAGTTGGGCAAAAGTCTCCCCTTCGTTTTGCCATTTATCTCTGTTCTCTGCCAGCGTCTGCCAGTTTTTGTTGAAAGCGTCGTCTCTTCACCTTTACGAGGCCGACCTCGATGCCTTTGTCCACCTCGCTCCCACTCCGTTACGACCCTGGCCGAACTTTCGGCACAAGTGACCCACCCAATCCCATTTCAGCTTTGCAGCTTTGGCTCCCACATCCACAATACCACAGTTATGGAGCGTAGTGTAGTATTCGGTCTACTCTTTTTACGCCGAGAATGCTACGTTCCATTGCTCTTTGGCAAACTTTGAGGCGAGATCTCTGGACTTCGGTTCGTGACCAGGTTTGTGCACCATAGGTTAGGATTGGCAAGATGCACATGTCAATGAGTTTGCGCTTTAAGAACAGTGGTAAGTTATATTTCATTAAAGTCTTCATGGACCAGAAGCTCTTCCAGGCATTATCGATACGGCGATTGATTTCTTTACGTTGCCTGTTTTCAAAGTCTAATGTAAAGTGTATTGTCTGCCTATCAACCTCGATTCTATATTTTGTGCTAATAGTCATGACTTTTGTTTTGGATTGATTTATCGTAAGTCCCACCTCTGTGTGTGATTGATAACATTTGAATGATTTTATTAAATTAAAACACATGGGTTTCAAGCCGAGCACGCTGTTATCCGCATTTATTGAGAGAAATATTTTATCTTATTTATTAACTATTACATACACCTGTTGTCACGGAACAATTATTCTAATGCAGTAGCGTAATAATTTTAATATAATATAAAAAAAATCAACAAACTGCTCAATTAGTCTATATTCTCAAAAGTCAATTAGTATATATATATAATTATCTATAAGCGCGTTGTCGAGCAGATTGGTCTGATTGGCAGTCACAGCACTGAAATTGATCATGTTTATTTATTAAAATAATAGTTGTTACATAGTTTTCAAGTTGAATTTGACTATATACAGTAGTTGTTAGCTGATGATAATAATTTAAATATCATTGTTATGAGTATATTGCGTTGATCTAAGTATACTAAACGTATTTTTTATGTGAAATTCAGTAATTTTTATCTTAAGAAGGGCTTATATAAAAAAACTCTATTAAATATTCAGCGTCGTTTAAAAATTACCTTATATTTTGTACAGTTTTTACAAACACAATTTATATCAAAGATATAATAATTTTATGTAATTTTCGGGTTTGCTTAGTTCAGTTTGTTTTGTAAATTCATGGCGAGCCAGTTACCGTGTAAGATTTCCCCGAGGGCATCCTGTTATTTACGATATTGAAATCGAACCTCTTTTCTTATATTTCGTCCGAACAAAAAACAACGTAAATTGAATTAATATTTAAGGCTAGTACCTTGAGCTAGGAACCCGACCAGTCAATTTATAATATGATCGGAAATCAGAAAACTCTTATAAAAACGGAAAGTTAGACAAAAGTCGCTTTTGCGGTACAATACACGTAATGAAATTAAATTGTTACCAAGAAGTAAATATGTCATTCTCATTACTTTTGATACGCCCTTGTACTTAAAAAGGCCATAAGGAAAAAGCTAGAAGAATAAAAAAGGATATCAAGGAATAAATGTGATAATGCAAAGTCAAGGAACTGGAATGACCGCCAAAATATTGGCCGTTATAACTAAAAGAGGGTGGTACTTCATAATGCAAGTAATTGACACTTCCTTTAAGCGACGTTAATGTAGTCATTAAAAATCTCCCGATACTATTATCAAGGAACCCTTTGTCGGGAACGGCAGTTTGTTGTCGGTATTGAAAGTAAACACTTTTTAACATTAGATAATTTGAACAAAACCGATATTTTCACCAATCATTACGAGTAAGAAATAGGACCATTATATTTTAATATTCATATATTCCATTGTGTTGTTTTTTAAATCTATATCTAAACTCAATAGAACTTCTTTTTAGGAACAAGAAAAGAATATTTATCTTTCATTTCCAACAAGAGAAACATTAAAGGCCATTTATTTCATCTAGAGTAATAATAATATTTTTGAAACGTCCCTTACATCAAAAGTGGAACAAAAGGTTATAACAAGAATAAATTACATTTTGATGGAAACGCTTATTAATGTTTTTATAAATATACATTTTTCTTTGGTTACTCTGTATAATTAAATAAATACTTTATCTTTAATCGTGGTTATCTTAAATACTTTAAGATAACCACGAGTTAAGATCGTCAGATTTAAATGTTTAAACTAATCTTAAATAAGGGTATTACGAATTCTGTTTATGAATACTTTAATGCGTCTAGAGACATTAATTAATTTATTAAAGGTTTAGCACTTTGTTGATATTAAAAATCAAAAACTTTGCTTATTTTCTTTGCTTCGACACAATAAATTTATTAACCAAACTAACAAAACGAAAACTGCAAAACCGATTTTGAATATTCCTTCACTACTAGAAAACTCCAAATCCATTATAAGATTCTAAAACTGACTGCAAACAGCAAATAATTATTTGGACCTTTTACGACCCTTTTTTAATGTTATGCCTGTAAATATCATAGGGTGAATTTTAGCTGTAAATAAAAGTAATTCAAAATTCGATTATAGTATGCTTTAATATTTACAGCATTTCGTAATATATAATAAGAGTAGATAATATTAGGTAAAGTATAAGAATTTTGCAGTAACAACTTCCGCTGATAAAGGCTTACTAATTGAGAGTCACCGAAAAGAAAATTAGAGTCCTGCAAAGAAATATATCAGTTGTTCATGTATCATTTAAGGAACGTATTTATTGTTATGACTTTATTAACAGGAAAAAATATATCATATATTTTAAGCTTCTTATTAAAAAACAATATAAATATGTACTTTGTTGCGATATTTAAAAACTTTTGCGTTACTGGACTTCGTGAAAAATGGTTCTAGAAACTGAAATAAATACTTGTACAGGGTTGCAATACATTGCTCGCTTGGAAGATACCAAATAATAAACTATTCAAGATGTATGAATTAATTCAAAATATATTATTCTACTATCTTTTATAAATGCATTATTAAATAGATAGACTGATTTTTTTTAATAACATCTTTACCTCTTTCTATTTTATTTTACTTTTCTCGTTCAAACTGCTTTTTTGAAAAAAAAACAAAGATAAAACATGCATCCGGATATTAACCGCACAGCGTACAAAGTAACTGTTCTTATTTAGTACATAGTTTCAGCAAACTCATACTTTCATATGAATACTTTCGCATAGTTTTTAACTGAAAGTTTTAAATTAAAATTATTTCACAAACATATATTTGTCTGATTTCTGATTCTGTAATCTGCTGGATATCCTGTGGACGGATAAAGGCTGCTATGATGATGATTATGAAGTGAAAATAAAGCCATGAAGATAAAAACTACAATTCTCTAGAAGATAATTTTGATGAATATCTGAAATGTTTTGTTTATTTAACAAAATAGTTATGCCAAAGGTCCTTTCATATGAATTTATTTTTTTTATACAGATCTTTTTAGTCGGAAATGTCTCCTCTTTCAATACAAATAAATCGACTTTCATTAGAAAAGTTTTACTATTGTCTATCAGTATTTTTTAACGATAAATATCACTTCTCGTATATTTAGTAAATAATTTTCCTAACTTAGTAAATAATGTTCAAAAAATTTGTTAAGATTACTGGTAAAAGAAAAATATATTGCAAGATACAACAATTTAACAAACGAAGGGGGAACAGATAAACGTCAATCCCCAAATAAATCAATTCTACAATCTGTGCCTCTGACCGCAGAAACACATCGTCGCAACAAATTGCCTCATGCTAGATAAATTGCGCCTCTCCTTTTGGCTTTTCTCCTCCATTTATAAAGCGCTGTTACACATCGAAAATAAACAGTTATTTTTTAAACTAAATATCAGAAACTAAATTCTTATATATAGATTTGATTAACTCGGACAAAATTAGAGTAAATATATAACACGAAACAAATACATACATCATCGTGATAGACTCAAAAGGCTGTACTTTATTTTGAAAAATCTGTTATTTCAACTGATTTCTTATTATTAAATTTCTTAAACATACTTATTTCCATTTTTTATATATGTGTTTTTTTTCTCAGTTTTCTTTCTTTTATTCGAAAAAAAGAGAAAATGAAAAGGTTCGTTTAAAAACGGTAACACGATATGAAATGCAAAGTGCTTACACGAGTATTGCTTTACAAAAAAATTCGTTATGTCCCCTTTGCAATCTTCCATCTCGTTTGGTAAATTGGATACTCACTCGAATACTGCTTCAATTGTACATTTCCTTGTTGCTCAAGGAAAATTACTTTCAAGTTCATTCCTTTGCGCCATAGAAGGCACATTTTCTTGAGCAGCAGAATAAGGAAAATAGTCAAAAGTAGGGAAGGAATTTAACATAGTATTATGGAATGAACACAACGTAAGGCTAGAAGAAAAAATTTTGACATAAGGAATTTAAATTGCTGCTTTTTATAAATAATAAACTCCTTTTAGTTTCTGAAGGAAATTATAAGTTATTATGACTTTAACTGGCTTGTAATCGATTGTGAAAGAAAAATTACGGACCCACAAATAAAAAAAATTAAGAGTTTGTTAATCGAAGAATTATATCCGAAGAACACGTATCAGATATATAAAAGTTATTATAGTATCGAATTCGTAGACAAACAATGAATAAGATAATCAGTTAGAAAAAGAGATTAAAAAAAAAGAAAAAGTTGGATAAAACAAAGGTATGGCGCTTAATTTTTCAGAAAACAATCACATGAAAGCCAGCAAATTATTGAACAAATTTTTTCATATGTCCAAGGAGGACATGCAGAAACCACCAATACATTTAAGCAGACATGGCTTTTTTTGTTAAGGTAATGATAAATAGAACATTCACCAGGTGTGTGATACCTGCCTACAAGAAAAGCAGCCTAGGAAGCCACAAATCCACTCACTGCCCTGAGACATAAGAAGTTATGTCTCGACGACCCACTTATGACGCAGGCAACGGTGCCCTTCAAACTAAAAGACAGTGGTGTTTGTACGCTACTGATTTTCAGCAGAAATAGGCATCGCGGAAGTACTCTAGACGGTCCTTTATAAAGCTTTATGAAAATTATTTATGTTAGATAGGTAGTGTCTGTTATGTAGTCCATCTTTCTATTTCTCTACAATGAGTACTTTTTTATTAGTTACTTGAAACAATTGTGGTTTATATTTGTTTCTAGTCAGTAATGCCAAAACTAACTAGACTAACTAGACTAAAACTTAACACGCCTGGTCTAGATGTTGTAGGGACAGAAAGGATTAGGGGTTGAAATGAAAGTAGTATTAGCGGAGGAATGGAGAAAAAGCATTTAATATTTACAACGACACTTGTTCGTATTTTTTGTTATTGCAAGGGTTGTAGATATCCTTATTTCCATGTCACCTACGTAATTTTTTAGTGGTTCTTGCTCTATAGCAATTTAAAAATAAATAATGCAACGCTTTTCTTCTTTATATGAAGTGCAACAAATTGTGAATATATTTTGAATGATTACGTTACTACAGTTATGAAATTTGATTATATTCTAGAGACGTTCTTTTATATTATTTAGAAATATATAAAAAATATTGTTTTATTTTCATATATTTTCAATATAAATATATAAAAAATAACGGCATTTCCAAAAAATTTGGCATTTCCTTTCTGTTTTCAAATAGATGATAAATGTTTGCCCTTAAAGGGGGCTTAAAAATGCATTGTGGCTGTATTTATAAAATAAAATAGCTTGAAAATATTTATCGAATAACGTGTTTTAGCAAATACGATGTGAAATATTTTTATCATATAAAGAATCCTATTTGTATGATAAAAACTCCAATTTTCAGACCTCAAACGTTATCGTAAAAGCAAATTGTATCACTCTTTGCAGCTGCTACCAGGGAACTTGATTTGCTGTATAGGACTAGTAATATTCTTTGTGCAGGTAAAAATTTAGATTTTATCTATTATTTCTTTACAGATATGGTTATTGTTTTGACAGTACTGTGTGTCTTATATCTCTTCAATAAATAAAATTTGATTGTCTGTTTGTAACATCGAAATAATTGGTTTTAAATTGTTAAATTCTGATTTATAACCGATACATAAGACAAAACAACGTCTTTCTTTTGTTTCTGTCAGTCTGTTTGTCTGTCTGGTTGTCTGTCTGTTTGTCTGCCTGTCTGTTTGTCCTAGGTAATGTCAAGAATGGCTGGTCCGACGGGACTCTCACTGAAAGATAGATAATGTAATTGGGAGTAACTAAGGCAACGGTTTTTTTTAAATAACATAAATATATTACCACGCGGGCAATGTCGCAGGCAAAAGCAGGTTTTCATAAAATAATATACCCCTTGTCTTGACTTGACTGTATTTTTTAAGCTGTTTAAATGGTTCTCTGCATGAGTCCCTAATTTAGTTACTGATTTTAACGAGCATTCTTGAAAGTTATTTTGAAATACTAACAGTCAACCGCCTCCCTGGTCTAGTAGTATTGGCCCTTGCTTTATAAAGCGGAGGTCGTGGGTTTGAATCCCGCGGGGAAGCCACTCGTTGTTATCGTTGTTTTCTGGTTGGATACGACTATTTGTGCCTAGGATGAGATGATTTGTTCATCGGAAAGGCATGTAAAAACTCGGTCCACCCACCGACCCGCATTGGACCATAGTTTTGAGATACAGTCCAAAAAACCGCAATGGAGAAGGTGTGCATCAGGGAAGGCCTATGTCCAGCAGCGGACTGTCACAGGCTAATGATGATAAGTAATTAACAATAATTATATTCGTTCTGCTAATGGGAGATTAAATTGCATTCAATTTTGTTACTTAATTGATTTGGATTATATAACAAGCTGGTCTCACTATACTTTGTCATTAAAAGGAGTATAGTTTTACTTAAATCGCCTAATTGCTTTTTTAAGTAAACACTAAAGTTAAATCTTCGGTATCATACATTCTTAATCTCTAGTCTGCGTTTATCTGTAAATATTTATGCAAACAAATACTTTTTAAAGTTTTTAAAATTATATCAAATCCAAATTTTTACGGATTTTAGATTACCTGCCGGCCCGTGATCATTGATGCTTGAAAGAGTTCGAAACGTCGGAAATAAATATTAAATAAAAATTGTGGATTTGATATATTCAATTATCGCGTAAATTATAGAAATATTTTTTAAATTAGTTTTGTTGCGCTGTATCTATGATTAGTACAATTACAATATTATATCGTTAATTGTTGCCTACAATAACCAACGGAGTAGATTTAAGTTCAATCAAATTGTCATAGTAACAGATGTTTGTTTGAAATAACAAGTTGGCAAACTTTAATTGTTACGGTCGTATACTAATTGACTTATTTTCGAACCTACAACATTCAGTGACGATTTTGAAGGGTAAAGAGCTTATAATTTAACAAATGTTTATGCAGTTAAGACATGGTTTTTGAGAGTACAATATATGTATGCTTCTAAAACCATGTTTTATATTTGGTCTTGAGTAATCAACTTGTAAATTATGTAATAAGTGACAGTATGTTTAATATATACTAAGGTTGTTACTGTTACGACTCTTTCAGATATTATTTGGATTAAAATTCAATATCTGTTATTTAAAAAAAATATATCAGCAAATGGTGATGCTAATGGTAATTAAAATAAAACATAATTTACCGTATTATTTAAATATATAGACATACGTACATCACTTATACCAGTGATAATATATATATATACTCATCGAAATCTGTATGTCTTTTTAAATCCTCCAACGAAAACCTTTTATGTAAAACACTTTACATTTACTTAAAAATTAGGTAATATGAATCAAAAAAAATTCACAGCAATAGCGTGAAGGAATATCAAAATGTTCAATAAAATTGATTTAAAAACAATATTAAAAGTAACATATTTAAAAAAATAGCAATCAGCTCAGGTATTTTGCAATAATAAATTAGCTGGCATTGAAATGGCGTAAGCCAATAAACTTATGAAAAACACTTTCATTACTAACTTGCATAAACGTTCGCTGACTTCCCAAAAGAACGAGATGTTCAACTCGGAGTTTGTGTCTTTTTATATGTCAATCATTCTTCCCCTCCGCATGATCATGGAGTACTAAAAGTAGTATTTCGATTCCTTTCTAATAATTTTATGATCATTACTTTAATAGATATTGAAGAAATAAAAAAAAAGAATTTGGGTCATAAATTACAACCTTGTGCGATTAAGTTGAATAGACTTAAAATGTGTATGACGTAATTGTCCTTCTCAAATTGTTCTACGATAAATTTAGCAAGCGCAATATTTTAAGAAAGGACCTAAAGCAACCATTTTAATTTTTTTAGCATATTTTAGGTCATTTAACGATAACCCAGTGTTAGACCTTTTGAAAGTAGTTTCATGAAGAATAAAAAATTCTGTGTACATAAAACGTGTGATTGATAACATTTTAATAATTTTAATATCTTAAAACATATCAGTTTCATGCCGAGCGCGTTGTAATCGGCATTCTTAAAAGTTTCCCTTTATTTATTTACCATTACATACATTTTCTATTACAGAACAATTATCCTAATGCGATAGCGTAATAATTTTAAAATAATATAAAAAAAAAATCAACAAACTGCTCAATTAGTCTATATTAAAAAGTAAGCGCGTTGTCGAGCAGATTGGTCTGATTGGCAGTCACTGCACTGAAATCAGTCAGGATTATTTGTAAAATAATAGTTGTTACATAGTTTTCAAGTTGAATTTAACTACATACAGTAGTTGTTAGCTGATGATAATAATTTAAATATCATTGTTATAAGTGTATTGCATTAATCTCAATATACTAAACGTATTTTCTTAATATGAAGTTTAGTAATTTTTATCTTAAGAAAGGCTTAAATAAAAAAAAAAACTCTATTAAATATTTAGCGTCGTTTAAAAATTACCTTATTTTTTGTACAGTTTTTATAAACACAATTTATATTAAAGATATTTAAATTTTATGTAATTTTCGGGTTTGCTTAGTTCAATTTGTTTTTTAAATTCATGGCGAGCCAGTTACCGTGTAAGATTTCCCCGAGGGCATCCTGTTATTTACGATATTGAAATCGAACCTCACTTTTCTTACATTTCGTCCGAACAAAAAACAACGTTAATTGAATTAATATTTTAGGCTAGTACCTTAAGCAAGGAACCCGACTAGTCAATTTATTATATGATCGGGAATCAGAAAACTCTTATAAAAACGAAAAGTTAGACAAAAGTCGCTTTTGCGGTAAAATACACGTACTGAAAATGAACTAGCGTTTTTGTAAAAAAATGTATCGCTGATTACGGGTTATCAAAATTAATCCTAATTATTTATTGTATTTATGAGCTTTCTATACATTATTTCGGGTTCGTCTCGCGTCGTTTCGAACTTTTTCTATTGTCCATGGCCTGGTCACTATAATGCTGATGAATCCGTAAAAAGTAAAATTAATTTATTGACTATTTTACTATTATATTATCATCTAAATAGAACAGGGTGTTTAAACGAGCATGCAAACGAGCTCCGTTATCTAGTAATCCTTCGTAATCCCATTGCCAGACCCTTAGAAACCCGGATTATACCAACTATTCTCGGCTTATCGAACAACGATACGAATATTTGAAAGGAAACAGTTCTTAATTCTTTGTATAACGTAAGTAGGAGCGTTTAAGAATAAACTTTAACTGCATATTGTATATAAACTAAATAATTATATAAACTCAGACTTTGTGTCAGAATGTATTTTATTGCCCGACTTTATAAAAGAAGTAGGTTCTCAATTCTGAACGTATGTTATTTTATACATATTTTACCTCGCTGCTCCGCTCCTAGCGCTTCGATGTTTTTATTATTTTGTAAATAATAGGTTTTAGCTTTCCATCGGTCCAATGTTTTTAAATAGTTTTGTTATATCATCATCATCATCATTAGCAGCCCTTATGATTCTTCAAATATTTTCATAAGCGCGGTGCTAATGAAAATGTTTAATAGACTTTATATTCAGGTGACAGTTAAAGGAGTATTACATTGTCAGTTGAGGTCGCCGGTATGAATTCTGCGGAAACTCAAAAACTTTTCATTGTTGTATCCTAGTTCGTTAAGACAATGCGGGCTAATCACCCGATCTCCTGAAAAAAAAATATGATCCATGCATCGAAGGAGCATTTAAAAAGTGTATCCTGCGCCTTACCTCTCTTAGCCGTAGTTAGCTGATCTGTCATGTAGGACGTTACCATAGTCGTTAACGATGCAGCTGACATTATTATTACTGTTATTTCGTTGTCTATTGTTATTTTTAAAAATCTAATGAAATCCGAAAAATTTCTAATCCTCATCTTGTTCCGTTAATTCCACTGTTAGGTATACGACGGGTTAAGCCTCGCTACGTGACCAAATTCATATTGCTGCGAACTATCCGTGAACAGAGTACTGTCTACTCCGCAAGCGATTTTTTAACTAAATAATTGATAACGAATAAAGTTGTAAAGTTTAATTTAAGATTTTTGTTTACATATATAATTACCATAGCATAATCGGAAATATTTATGTCATCTACTCATCACGATAAAACTTGAATAGGTTGCTTACCATGTTTCTTAAAAGTAAACAAAATTTGTGAGGTATAAAGGTGGAACACAAACGTGTTATATAATGTGATAACAAAACTTTTATAACAACAATATACGTATGTACAGTCAAACTTATCTTATATATAATTTACATTAAATGGTTGTTTAATTATAAATATACCGACAAAAAATCGATTACAAAATTCCTGACTGATTAAGTTTTGTGAAGTAGATGGGCTTTCATCCATTCTGAAATGGCTAAGAATTTCGCATATAGACCTGATGCCCTCAAGGGAAATCGTATACAACCTGCGAATATGGAACAGATTCTGTTAAAACACAGTTCGACCTATAAATATAAGCATTTCCCATTCCCTTTTGATTTACTAAATTCACATACGACGTAAGTGTATAATTGATATTATAAACCGTTTATGTTTTGACTGCGTCCTTTTGAGCCCATTGTTGGCCGACAGACAGCCTCTTTTTTGGCCTTCTAAAAGCTAATCAAGGTAAAAGGCACAATTTTAGACATCCTTCGCCACCTTAGGCTTATTCAATTAATAGCTAGGACGCCATTAGCTTCCCTGGACATCTTTCTAAGCAGATCTTTATTATTTTGGTGAAATACATATACGTAGCATTTTTTTTATTAATTTGCAACCTTTAAAAAGGTTCATCATCATCAGCCTGTGATAGTCCACTGCTGGACATAGGCCTCCCCTAATACACCTCCATCCATTAGGGGATTTTGGACCGTATCCCACCACGCTGGTCCAATGCGGGTTGGTGAGTGGACCGACTTTTTACAAGCCCATCCGACGCATGGATCATTACTTTTCAGACACCATGGCGATCGGCCCAAATTGCCTAACCTACTAGGAAACAACAATGAAAATTTGTTGAGTCCCCACAGGATTCGAACCCACGACCTCCAGTTTCTAAGGCAACGCCTATACCACTAGGCTACGGAGGCAGGCTTTAAAAAGGACAATAAACCAAAACTATAAGAAACTATATCAAAGTAGATAAATATGTCAAAACCCCTTCGAATTAGAGTATTAAATAAAATTCATCTTTAAGTAAACATCGACGTTGATTTAAGATCGGCGCTGCAAAATACAGTAAACTTCATAACTGTTCCATGTCTTAAAAGAATTTAATTAGTAAATTAACACAAAGAACATGAATTATGGTTAATTTTATTTGGCTTAAACGATTTTTATGTAATCAAAAAAGGAAAGAAAAGGACAGAATTTTACATAAATATTTTATTTTGTGTGTTATTTCACTATTCGACCATCTTCAATTGGTATGGATGATATTACTTAAAACTTTGTAGTTTTTTGAGAAAAGTTTCAACAAAGCGCACAGGTCATGAACAATAAAATAGTAAGGTCTATTTTAATTACAGTATAAAGTAAACTTGACTACTTTATTTTAAGACCTATTTTTGTTGATGTTTTGATTTTAAATGAACAAAAGTTGTCACGCAGCCACTCGATCAAAGCAAAAAATTGATTAACTTCACGCTCTTGCTGAAAGCTTTTTCACGATGTATCGTTTTTCAATATGTTTTCATTGATAAGCGAATCTGTTCGAAAATAATATGGTTCTGTACTTTACGCTATTGTAAATAAACGCGTCGACCTCACTAATGAATTAATAACCTCTCTGAATTTCAATTTTTATTGATCTTAAATTTCCGACAGACATTGGACGAAGGGATTCAATGTTTAGGGCATAAAATATAAAATATATAAATATTTTTAAGAAATAGGTCTTATAACTAAAATACGTAAGGCAAATGGTTTTAAACTCACAAAATTTGTGCTAAGACATATTTGTTTCAAGCTCAGTGACTTAATGATAAATCATTTATGTAATAACATAATTCAAAACTTTCTGCAACGTGAAATTTTGTTTCAAAATATTGCTCCTATTTTTCGAATGGTTTTTGTCTTCCATTGCCTTAATATTTACAGCTTTGCAACATTTTAACTATTATCATAAAAAAATGATATGGATCATTTGTGTAATATATTTAAATTTGTTTTATTCTCATATGAAACTTATTTATAAAAAAATATAAAAACCGGTTTTCAGGGATCGAATTTCTTGTAATTTTAATACCTCAGTCAGCATACACCGCAGTGGTTAATGTTATGGACTTCAAGTTGTTAGGAAGTTTGTTAAAGCAATGCATCACGTTGGCTCACTGCAACTCTTATGTGCTTAAAGTTCTGAAGCTTAAACCAGACTTATACGGTGTCATTTCCCATGTGTCATATTTAATGTATATATTTAATTTAAATCTTTGTTAGCGTTAAAACATATAATATGAATAGTCATAAATGTTAAATAGTTAATACCATTGTAGTTACTAAAGAATGCCTAAGAAGCTACGTTAGGTAACTTCTGTACGTGATGCTCACTTTTAGCAAAAAAATGTCGGCCAGCTAGCTCGTGGGAACTTCCCGCAAACTCTGTGTTATGTAAAGAGTACCAGAGACATGAGCCTGAATTCACAACAACCTTGCTAAAAAAATCATTGTAGTTCCTAAAATTATTCAAGATGGTGAAAAAATCACTCCATGACCAGGAAGTTGAAGGAATTAGATTTTTGCTAATTAACAAAGATCAAGAGTAAAGAGCATTACAAGCAACTTTATTGCCAATAAACAACGCTCATTAAGCAACTTAGATTCCAAAACTTGTGTTATTTGCGCCCCGCTGTTTCGCTGTATTTATTTGCTATTAAGTAATGGGCTTACCGGTGGTAGGTCCCCTATTTACAGGGGACCGTCTGGGTGGGTACCAACGCGGTGCCTATTTCTACCGCATAGCAGTGTGTTCCGGTTTGAAGGGTACCGTAGCCAGCGTATTTACTGGGTAAACGAGACTTAACATCCTACGTCTCACGGTAGGCAGCACGTTGGTGATACTTGTATTGCCAATGTGAGCGTCGGTGATTATTGTCCGTCAGGTGGCCCCGACTGCTCGCCTGCCTGCGTATAAAATAAAATAAAAAAAACGGATAAGACTTTATCGTCGTTTTTTTTGTCTTATGACTTACCTCTATCAAAAGTATTGCATTCTCCCAAAAGTTCTAAACAAACAGTTCTAAAATTTATAAATTTGTATCGATATTGAGAATATTCTATTAAGAGACGAAATACGTTTATATATCTTAAAATAGATTCACTTCCACGATAAAGATCAGTAACACCGATAAGTAATAAAAAAATCTTATTTATTAGGAAAAAATATCAATGAAAAGTTAGTTTAATACTAAAATTCATACATGAAATAAATATGACATAAATTATTAAGGCCAATAGTTCTTTTTTTACAAGAAGCCGATTATATTAGTACCTGAACGATCACTACTTTTATCCCGAAGCCATAAAGCTAATAAATATATATTACTTTGTTCTTATACGAACGGTACCGTAGCCAGCGAAATTAATATAATACTGGGTAAACGTGACGTAACATTTCATCCGTCTAGGTCAAGAGGGGTGTTGTGGTATCTATGCACCACATTTCATATGCATTGCGTGCCATCAGCAATAATAAATGAATTTTTTGTGATTCATTCAGCATATAAATAGTATCCATCCTTCTCCACTCCATTGTAAGATAAAAAGGTTACCTCAATAATTTGGTTCTCAACTTTATAAAATCTCTTTCTAGTTACAATAATTTATCCTACCAAAAACATTAAGTTAAAAATTTAGTCAAGTTTCGATAGAACTGCTTGTGTATGTGTAAAAAGTAATGAAATCTAGACAAAGTCGTGCCAAGTCTAAGGTTTATTATTATAGTTAATGTTGTGTGACTTCCCAGTAAATATTTAATATTTATATTTGAATGTACATTTTTATAACATGAAAAATTTTTACAATGCAATGGTTCGCTTCGCAAACAATAAACCACAATGAAATGAAAGACGCTTACCAAAGTATTGCTAAATAAAAATACTCGTTATGTCCCCTTTGCAATCTTCCATCTCGTTTGGTAAATTGGATATTTAATTGAACGTTGCTTCAATTGGACATTTTCGTGTTGCACAATAAAATTTCTTTGAAGTTCATTCTTTTACCTAAATGAAAGCACGTTTTATTTTCAGGTGAATAGGAATAATGGTCCTAAGTAGAGAGTTTATAAGAATACACACAAATAAACACTGTTATTTTACGAGTAATTTCAAAAAGAATTGTGAGTATTTGCGTCTCAGAATTTTACAGTAGATTCTTCACCGTTTTTGAAATAGACCACCGCAAATAGTTATATAGTTCCGTAAATAGTTAAAATAAGATTAACCTAAAAATACTATTTATTAACAAACTTTTTCGTGTTTCCGAAAAAAAAACAAAAACAGAAAGAGGTGTAATTACTAAAAGTCTTTGATTTATTTTATGGTTCTTTAATAATTTGTTTAATAACATCCTATTATATCTAGAAACATAAAGATTATTTTTGGCAAAACATTACACAAATTGCATTTTTGCATCTGTAAAGATTGATAGATTATTTTGTAAACATAATTTGAAACATAAAACAGTTTATTTACCACGTAAACAAAGTAGGAAATTTGAAGCAATTAAGGCTACCGAAAACTGTGATACCGTAGGGTTTATGATCAAGTATTTTGAAGTATTAAACTAAAATACTGCGTCTATGTCCGTCCTGTTTCCCAAATGTCAAACGAGACCTATCCCACTACATCGAGGAGTAAGACAGGGGATGTAAAATATATCAGCAATCGGGCACCTGATGGGAAGTGATCACCGACGCCCATAGACATTAGCAATACCAGTGGTATTACCAACGCGCTGCCTACCGTGAGACATAGGGTGTTAAGTCTCGTTTACCCAGTAAATACGCTGGCTACGGTGCCCTTCAAACCGGAACACAGCAGTGTTTTCACACTACTGCTTCGCGGCAGAAATAGGCACCGCGGTGGTACCCACCCGGACGGTCTCCTGTAAACACTTACCACCTACCTACCTACCATCGGTAAAATTTAAACAGGGGACCTACCACCGGTAATGTAAACAGAGAACCTACCACCGGTAACCGGTACCGGTGCTACGTGATATTGGTCGAGACGGTTAAAGTCTTGCAAGAGCTTTTGCAAAGTTTGAATAAATCCTTCCAGTGCATTAGTCTCGGGATGAGCTTGGACAAGGTGAAAGCCATATTTATGTACTGGTCACATATTGCAGATGGAAGACACAGCTTCGAGAGGGAAGCTGATGGAAGGATTTAATTGGGCTGGGTAGCATTTAAGAAGCTGAACCACATTCTCACGTCACCGGTACCGGAGAGTTTGAAGGGTTAAAGTCTTTATATACCTATGCGTGCTCCCCGTGATGATCTACGGGGCAAAATCGTGGCCTCTTACTATGTGACAGTTCCACAAGGGTGCCGTAGCTTAAAGAACTATAGAGTGCTATGCTCAGATTGTTTTACGCATAAAACTCCTAACGAAACCATCCGTAAAAGAATTAAAGTAAGCAAACTCCATGAAGTGGTAGTGAATCAAAAGAACCGGAACCACTTCAGAAACTTATTGGCCAATGGGCCAAAAAATTTATGAAGTGGCCGCCTCATTTGAAAAGATGGAATGTTGGTCGATCTCTGACCAGGTGGGATGGCGATCTACGTGTAGTAGTCGGTTCGAGTTGAAAGCGAGTAGAAAGGGATGAATTAAAAAGCTGATAACGATGAAAATTATAATTCAAAAATAATATTTTATCTATCAATAAAAACTGTAGCCTAAATATTGCAGATTTTTTTACATTTGATAAAAGCACAACAACACGCACAACCCACGAAAATCTCTAAAAACTTGAAAAAAAAATTATTACACGCTAAATTCTTTCTCAAATTTAAGTTTACGAACTTAGCTAGATGACCAAGTTTAGCTAGGCTCTTAATTTTTCAGTTATAAAACATGATTTTAGAAAACAATCTTTTAAAACAAAATCATAAAAGTCTTGCAACAAAAGAAACATTTTATATTTTCTAAATATTTATCCTACAAGAAAACTTTACACTATTCGTTACAAGTATTCCCTGTCTCTCTGGAATTTATGGAGCACTTTGAGCAATGCAGTGCAACATTGCGGAACAAAATAACAGTCTATTTAAATTTGTTATCAGCTGCGAGAATAAAATAGTATAATGCCGCCTTGGGACTTAAGTTGCTGTGTTTTATTAGACAGAACATTTCCTAACAATATACTTATATAAGTAAAATACTTGAATGCAATTAAAAGAAGCATGTGTGAGAACACAATAAAGTTTTCTTAAAAAACTGTTTAGTTATAACAATGACGTAGTTATAGTTTAGATATTTGTTAATTATAGCAAATTCCCAGTCCAAACTTGTAATGCAGCAGTAAAATAAGATTTAGTTACCTCCAGTGTAACGAGAATTTTTTTAATAATTTTAAAGCTTTACTGCATAACTCCTTGTCGTGAATCGCAGCATAAATATCAGTCCAGCACTGCCAAGAACTTATGACCCTGTTAAAACTTGTAGCCGTTATAATCTTACTTCTTCAAAAACCAGCCTTTTGCTGAAGGAGATATGACACTGGGCCTGGAGGGCTGGGTCTCTTAGCCATCATATGCGACAAAGTGTATGTTATGCATTCTATACGCAGATTGAAATTTCAGTAGGATTTTTACTTGAAGTAAGTCTGATCCGCACTTCTCCTCTTATAAACAAAATATTGGCGGATCAAACTCATATTTTGTATGGTATCATGTACCATCAAATGCTCAAATTTTTCGTCATTTTTATTTTCCTTCTATTTGTGATTCATTTAATATTGTCTATATATATTGTTCCCAATAATAGATAAAGGATGTGTACCGGATTAAGTATCACGTAGCACTGGTAACCCTATTTACACTTGGGGCTGAAAGGTATTCGGGCTACGCAACACCACTTCGATCAACAGTTTTTTTAGAGCAGCTGTTTTCTCTCGGTGAGGCTCAGAAGGGAATTCAGCACTGCAGCAGGCATATATAGCGGTTATCATGGAGATACGATCACCAATGTGTCGGCAAAACCGAGTGCACTATACAAACACATTGCGCAACTGAATATAAATTCTCCCTTCGAGGACTTCCATTCACACATCTCGCCATTACTCCAAACTCCCCAGACCCCTCATATACCCTTACTCTTTCATACATCATGCTCTATTATACCACATTGTAATTACAGCCTTAAATAAACATTGTAAATATCATCACCTCTTGCTTTATAAGTACGATAAAGTGTAGAAACATTAGATAAGATTGGTGGTAATAGCGTTATGATATGGACAATGATGAGATTCTAGTGACATTCTTTATTTTTATTTCTATATAGAAGCATCATTATCATTCATGAGTTTTGTAAAGAAGGTTTCGTTTTTTAAATCGTTTTATACAATCGATTATCAATAAAAATGTATTTCCCGATTGAAAGAAAGAAAGAAAGAAAGAAAATGTTTTATTTAGTACATAAACACAAATATATAAAATACATATCAAGATAACAAAACGTTTGATGCACTAAAAAGGTTTCCACTCAGCGTAATTTCACAGAATTAAAAACTCTGTGAATGCTGATTTTCAGTGGAACCAACTGAGAGTGATAGATGACAACAATTTATACAAGAAATAATTATTAAACTTAAGATTAACAGCTATAACAAAAGTAAAACTAAAAAATATACAGCATAATTAAAATAAAAAGAAATAGTAAAAATGTAAAGTGTAATGCATGTAAAGTAAAATGAATGAATGAGATTTGATAACCCGATTTAGATAACTGGATCATCTATAATTAATGAAAACGTCGTTCTTCTTACCAAAATATGCAACAGAGAAATAAGCAACATAAACAATTCTATATGTGTTATACATATGGTAACAGAACTAGTGTTTAAGTAGTTCGACGAACCGAGAGATTGTTCGCCAATCAATGCCAGATTTTTGTGAGGAAAGTAAATGTTTTTTTAATTGATATTTAAAGGAATTCATGGACTTAGAGTTCCTTATCGGTGGGGGAATGTCGTTCCAGCACTTAGTAGCGGCGAAACGAAAACTACCACGAAATGCTGCAGTATTGTATTTTGGGTACTATAAGTCGCGTAGCTGCTCTGACCATACAGTTGAGAAAAGCTAAGTTTTTCATACAGGTACGACGGTTCTCATTTGTTATTACTCCAAACAGTAAAGAGGCAAGATGCAAGGTCCTTCGACTTGCCATATTCATCAAGTCTTTACGGTTTAGGTATGGAGGATATGTGCTCTTGATGGTATTGTAAACAAAACGAGCGCAAGCGTTTTGTATTCTTGTATTTGCTTTTTCAGTTCTTGCATATAAACATTCCCCAAAGACTGAATCCGCATAAGAAAGTTTTGAAAGAATAAGACTATCACATAATTTGTTGCGTATTTCCGTCGTAAGATACTCAGCGAATGCGATACAAGATTTTGAGCCTGGTAGAGCGCTCAAATCGCAATCCCTCATCCATTATTATGCCCAGGTTACGAGCTTCTGAGACACGCTCAATGGGGCAATTGTTAATGTAGATTTGGGGTTTAGAGCTATGATTTTTTAGTTTTTTCGGAGTTCCCAATCAACAAATACTTTTTTTTTGTGGGTTGATTTTTAGGTCATTCTCATCGCACCATTTGAATATACTATTCAAATCTGCTTGTACATTACGAATTGCCGCCAGTGTTTCATGAGGCTTAAACGATATATATAGCTGGAGATCATCGGCGTACAAATGATATTTACAATATCTGATGGTGTCGACGATGTCAGAAATGTATAATATAAATAGTATTGGCCCCAATATAGAACCCTGTGGTACACCTCGTAGAACTGGCATGATTGGTGAGACTATATCAGAATAATGATTATTCTATATTGACATATTGCGAACGATTCGTTAGGTAATCTGTAAACCACGTTATTGCGGGATGTATCAAATCCGTAGTAAGCAAGTTTAGAGAAAGTAACGTAGTGTTTACTGTATCAAAGGCACGTGAAAATCGAGCAAAATCAATAAAGTGCATTGTCCATTATCTTGTGCTGTTAAAATATCATCCACAACATCCAAGAGAGCGGTAGTAGTACTACGGAACCTTCTGAAGCCAGATTGTTTCGTTGGTAAGATTTTATTTGTTTCTAAGTATTTTGTCACCTGTGAACAAAAACTTTTCTAACACTTTAGAGAGAAATGGTAAAATACTTATAGGCCGAAGGTCTTCATAGCCATTCAGTTAAGTTTTCTTCGGATTGGTTTAACACATGCCACTTTCCATTGCTCCGGAACTTTACACGATCTAATAGATTCGTTTATCAAGCTTTGTTATTACTGACAGAGTTTGAGGTAAAGTCAGCAAAACCATGTTTAAAAGTAATCCCGTCAACTCCTTGTGCGTTTGTTTTAGAAAGATTGAATGATTTTGTAAATCGATGTTTCATCAATTGTATTAAGTGTAAAAGTATTAGCACTATGCCTACCAAATTCATAACGAGTTAGAATTGATAAACCAATGGGTTTTTTCCTCAGTAAATGGGAGCTTAAGGAAATATTTATTAATTTCAAGTGGATTGCATAAATGGAGTGAAATATTACAGTCTTTACTCTTAAAATTAACAACATTCCGCTTGATGTTTCTCCATAAATTTTTTTCATTTTTGCAAATTGATACATTTATTAAAATAGGCTTTTTTTCGGCATATAAAGCGATTTTACTATAGTTTTCATATCTTTATAAAAGTTAACATGAGTGTCCAATTTAGTTGTTTTACTTTTTGAATGAGCCTTATCACGAATTTTCATCATTTCTTTGATGGTAAAGGTTATCCATGGATAGGACTTTTGGCGCAGTAAACAAGTTTTTATAGGCGCATGGATATTAAATAATTTAATAAGCGTGCTCGTAAAATTTTCCACCATTTTGTTTATATCCCCAATAATTAATCTATTCCAATCTATACATTCCAGGTCATGATTAAATTTCTCTGCGACCATATCTTTTAACGGTCGATACCTAAGTATCTTAGGTGGTTCTTTTTCATGTTCAAATTTTAAACAACACGTTAAAAGCGCATGACTGCAAAGGTCCGGAATATAATTTACAGATACATTATATAAACATCGTATTGGCACATATTAAATCAATAAGGGTTTCACCATGATCTGTAAAATGAGTTGTTCACATATTGAGTTAGGCGCAAATATGACAAAAATTATGTAATTTTTGGTATTAGGATCGTGTGTCTTAATAAATTTAAATTAAATCTCCAAGCAAAATAATGTGCTCATATTTTGCAAATGAAGAAATTGTCTCAGTGAGTTCATCAATAAATAGGTCGACATTAGCCAAGGAGGTCGATGCCGTGCCTAAGGCGACCTTGATACCACGAAAAGTGAGCCCAAGCCACATTTGCTCAATAGCTTTGTTTGAAGGGGCAATATTTTAAAAGTTTTAATTCCTTTAACATAAAGCTCCACACCACCTCCTCGCAAAAGGACTTCAGAGGAACGTGGTATATGGAGTAAGCGATAACCTGGAGGTGATGGTGCACGCTTCTCTTCTCCTTGTTTAAGCCATGTTTCATTATTGGCCATTATGTCTATATTAAATCTTAAAATAGCTGCGATAAACTCATCATGCCGAGTTCCCAAGAGCCAGCGTTTAAAAACCCGATAGATATTTTTTTTATTTTTAATAAATTTTAAAACAAAGGCAAACGCAATTTCGCAGTACTTGCAGTGACTTAAAAATTACATAAAATGTTAAGTGGCGCCAACTAGTAAACCCAAATATAGAAAGTGGTATATTTATTATCTTGAGGTAATGTATCGTGAAGGACTGTTAAGTGTATAGATGCAATGTATTTAAGCCTATATTGAAATGAAAAGTACTCAAACATTCTAAACCACAAACAATTAGCCTTAAGTTTGAACTTTTACAAATTTTTCTTGATAAAATACAAATAATAGAACTGTTTCATGTTTTAAAATCCTAGAAAACAAACAACAACAAAATGCATAAGAAGTAAATAACTGCCATTAAAAGTAAACTTAAATAAAAAATAACATTAAAAATGAGATCATAACAATTAAATTTATAGACAAACAGTTTTAACGCCCAAAAATCTTAATAAGATCGCTTTCAGCTCTAAGTTGATGCCGAGGCTCACCATTATCCTTCCGCACGAAGATCTTGCCCTCTCGTGTCCAGACATATTTCCACTGCATACGTTTTGTTTCCACTCGTGCCTTATAAAAGAGCTGACGATTATATTTGGTCAGTCTTTCGTTTATATACAATGCGCTCTCTTTAGAGTTGAGTCCTAATCCAGCTGTAGTGGTGCCCCTACGAACTCTAGCTGCTGCTAGCAAATTATCGCGCTGTGTACGTCGTGCCAGTCGTACGACTATGGGTCTTGTACGAATAGTTTCACCCTGCTCACGACGCACGTATCCTATACGCTCTGCACTCACAAGATCGTTTTCTACGAGAGAAACACCCAGCTTTGATGCCAATGTTAAAACTAGGTGTCCCGAGCGCTCATTTTGTTCTTCAGGAACCCCAGTGATCTCAATGTCGTTACGTAGCAATTCTTGGTCTCGATCGTTAATCTCCATTTTAAGTTCAGAGATTGAACTTTCAAGAAGCGTGATGTCGTTGGACGGATTGGGTTGACGTTCTTTTTCCAAAACATCTATTCGAGACTCAAGAGAGTCAATGCGTAGGTTGCAAGTAGTGATAGCAGCGAGAAGATTAGAAATTGTGCTCCTAAATTCTAGCATATCAGAGCGCATCTCCTTTATGTCTTGACGAAGTAATTTAACTTCATTGGAAAAATCACTCGTAGACATATCGATGATATTGGGCGATGGTACAGCAGCCGTGTCTGAAGACCTTTGCTTCTCCTGTACGCGGCTTCGTAATGTAACATTCGACCCACATGAGTCCTCCTTTTTGTTATTAGGAGATTGCTGTTTGATGGGCGTATTTATGTTACCGGTCTTCGGTTCTTTACTATGGCACTCCTGGCACTTCCAATTTTTCTTATGCTCTAAAGTCATAATATTATAAAATCTCTTCTCTGAGACATTTGTGCATGGGAGATCATAATACTTTGAACAATGAAAGCATTTCAGAAATTGTCTGTCAGTGATTTCTTTAGAGCAACCATTGCAATTAATTTTATATGTTACTGGTGGAGCCATCTTTATTTTTGAGTAAGCAGTAATTGATCTCAACAATTCATATCCGTTCAAAGGCAACTTTAGATGGCGTTGTATAACAAACGTTAAGATTTAAAATTTAGAGTAACGGTCAACAGTCAATATTATTTTCTTTAAATGCTTCAAGAAGGCACAAATCTTGAAGAAAACTTAGCTGTAATACTGAACTAGTACAACCTTTATCTTTGCACAAAATTTTAGTACCAAAGGAACACTTAGTCAAAAAGAATTCACTGTAAGAATAGTTCACTATAATTTCTCTAAAATCTTTTTTCACGCCTGTAGATATTGCGAGATAACACTTACACACACGAATTGAGTTAAAAGTCACTGATATTTACAACTTTTTAAACACAAAACACTATTTTACTATTTTTTAAACAATATTTATTCAATAGACGATGTTGCTGTACGTAAATAGGCGCCATCTATGATTGCAGCGAAAAATTTAGATTTATAAACCTTTAAAATTTTAGCTTATTTCAGATTCACTTCACGTAGTTCACGAAAAGATTTTCTAGTCTAGTGGCCAGTACGGTTTGTTACATCGTGAGATTTCTGAAAAGCAATTTTGAATGAGATTTTTATTAAAGGCACAAAATTGAGGTACTACTCGACATGGAAAATGCTGATTTCATATTGAATTTTTATGGAACAACCTTTTCCAAAGATTATAGATCGAATTTATTTTTTTTCAAGAACTGTATTAAAATGGATTTGAAGAATATCTTTATAAGAAAACTTAAAACGCCAGGCTATATCTTATTAGATAGACTTATGTAATTGTACGTTCTGCATCAAATTACATTAAGGTTAGTTGGCACGAAATCCAATATATTAAGAAAAACGTATGGTAAACACATTATTTAATAGTTATTATAAAAATAGTATGACAACTTTAAAGCGTATTTAAGCTAACAGTGCAAGCTGTGATAAAAGTAAATGAGAATTAAACGTATACACATCTACATTTTGTATTTACATGAAACCAGTCTTACAACCTTTAAAAATATATTTTACGTTCACGCAAACTCCGTTGACTACATTGACTACGGTCTACGTTGTAAAAGTTTATTGTATAGAGAAGCTCTCAATCCTTTAAACATTCACGCTCTCTTTGAAATTTGCCAAGTGATTCAAGCTATGCATGCCAGCGTAACATGATAAAATACCACTACGTCCCGTCTCTGAGAGTAAAACTACATGAATAATTAACCTTCTTTCGTATTTTTCTAAAAAGCTAGAGTAATTAAAAGTATTTTTAAGTTTACCTGGTATGTTTTTAAAAAAATAAAATAAATCGATCGAAGAGAAAATGATGAGCGCAAAAAAAAACAAAAAAAAAAATAAATTCAGAATAGTCAACGTCGCAGTTTCATCAAATAAATGATTTTATTGCAACAGAAGTTACAAAAATTTAAATACAATTCATCACCATCAGCTTGTGCTAGTCCACTGCCACCCCTTATGGACGCCTTTACCATCAGAGGGGTTTTTAGACCGTATCCCATTACGCTGGTCCGATGCGGGTTTGTGGGTGGACTGACTTTTTGCATGCCTATCTGACGCATGGATTATTTTACTTTTCAGACAATTGGGTGATCACGAGATAAAATCTGTTAATTCAAACCCATGACTTCCGGTTTCTAAAGCACACGCCCTTACCACTAGGCTACGGAGGCAGTCGCTAGGCTATGGAGGCAGTCATTAGGCAACGGAATAATTATTCTTCAAAGTCAAAGTCAAAGTCAAAATCATTTATTCAATTTAGGCTCTACTGAGCACTTATGAACGTCAAAAATTATCCATTTACCACCGGTTCACAAACTCAGACCCGTCCAGAGAAGAACCGGCAAGAAACTCTGCGGCCTTTTTTTTAAATATTAGTATTTACAAAATTTGACCAATACATTTTTTTTAAGTTACCAGGGGATTTGCAAGCGCAGAATATAAACTATTTCCACATCTTGGTCCTCAATATAATTTATAACAGAATAGTAAGCTTTTTCTATAAGCGTTGTTTTGACAACTTTACGAAAGCTCGAATCATTCAGTTGCGTTTGGCACGCATTTAATTTATTATACATTCTTATACTATTATACATGAAAGATTTTTTGGTTCGGGTCAGTCTAAATCTGGGTAGCTCTAGGGGCTCAATTCGACCCCTGCGCGGCTAATATCTTTTTTAGCAAACATATGAATATTTTGACGCGCGTACATAATATTTTCAAATATGTATAGCGCGGTAAAGTTAAAATTTCAGTTTTATTAAAAACATTACGTAAAGATTCCCGTGAACCCAGATTGTAGATTGCCCTAACAGCCTGTTTTTGTAGTATAAATATTGTGTTCAAACCGGCTGCAGATCCCCATAATAATAATCCATAAGACATAAGGCATCTTATATTTGTTTGTCAAGTTTATAAATTATTATGAATAATAGTTTTATAATTAAGGAGTGGTCAAAATAAAAAAAATATATTTTATTATTTTAACACAGTGTACGTGGAAAGCTACCGTCCCCCGTGTGTAATCATATCATAATCTATAACGAAAAAAGTATATTGATACACTTTTATAGCCGGGCGTTTCCTGCCCTTCTAAAACTCTCAGGAGCTTTGTCTGTAAAATATTTTAAGTTTAAGCTACCATTCCATGAACACGTACATTGAATATGCATTATAAATTAGTTGTGATATTTTATATTTATTTTTAAGTAGGGAGTAAAATGTATAAATAACATTTTGATCAAAAACTCCTGTCGAAATTGCTCTTGCTGTAAAAATAATTTTATCCTACTAAAAAGGATATATAAAGATAACAAAATAATCCATTATTTAAATTTACCCCAAAAGTTTTAAATATGATATTTAAAACTAAATATAATATTTAAAACTTTCCTTTACTTCAAAAGCAGTCCTGTATCAAAACTTGGAAACAACACAATTTGTAATCATATTTATATACTAGCTGACCCGGCGAACTTTGTTCCGCCTTAATGTCACTAAATAAGCAGGTTTTTTATTGGAAAAAATACAAAAAAATTAAATTTCTACATCAATCATTCATAAATATTTCTGTATTTTAGTACATAGGTTGCTCATTTAAGTACCTTGTCATTTAATCGTTAAGAAATTTCTTGTGACTCATCGTAATATTTGCTATAGTACAAAACATAAAGAGACTCAAAGATGATGGAGCATTTAATATAAAAAAAGTAAGCACAAAATATAGCAATTTCTTCATATTTTATATATTTACGTAATATTAATAATATAAATTAATAATCTCGTAAATACGTTCAAAGAGTTTGCCTCTATTGCTATTGCTTTTAAAGGGGCAATTTATTATCTCTCGTTCCTCTTATCACAGAGCACGTCCCTCCTATCGACCGTACATTCTTTTTATGTTATTATTGATTCTTCCGCCTTCATGGCAATAAATAAGCAGATTGTGTTTTTTTTTATTGGAAAAAATACAAATATAAATTAAATAACTACATTAATCATTCATTATTATTTCTGCATTTTAGTACATAGGTTGCCTCTTCACTTAAGAACCTTGTGATACAAAAAGTTAAAAATTCAATTGGATAAATGGTGGCTTCATCTTTATTTGTGACGCAGTCAATAGATTTGAATGAATGCATTGTTCCAATGATCTTATTTTGAATTATGTAGTTCAGGTCATCTACATCTTTATTCTTAGCCGCGCTAAAATTGCTCGCTCACTCAACCATTCATTATTTTTGTAGTAAGAAATAATATTTGGAAATACATTGTTGATAAGTTCGTCTTTTGATGAGACAAAATTACAGAAATTATTTGGAAATGATATTAATCCGCTCGATTCATCGACAGGTACTTGACCATTACCGATAGTCAGCAATCGCACCGAGAAATCTTCAGCAGATGTATCATTAAGCAATGTAACTCTCATGTTTGTTTTCAGCTGCAGTTTCTTCGCATAGCGCCACAGATTTGACGATTTCAGGCAAGCGTTTATTTCGTCGGCAGCCGTAGATCTTGGAATTACTGGCAGTATTTGGCGGAAATCGCCAGACAGTAAAATCATTGCTCCTCCAAAACATCTCGAGTCATTGCGTAAATCTTTCAATGTTCCGTTAAGTGCTTCTAATGCACGTTTATGCGCCATTGTGCATTCGTCCCAGATGATGATTTTCGATGCCCCTTAAACTTTGGCCATTGCTGAGTGTTTTGCAATATTACACGTTGGTTATTATATAGTTTGAAGATTTAACGGTTATTTGAACGCTGAATGATTTTGCTGGTATTCCAGAAGAAGCAACTGCAACCGCTATGTTAAATCTCGCCCGAACAGTTGCTAAAACTAATGACATAAGGAATGTCTTGCCAGTTCCACGATTTGGCGCAGGCATTCCTAATCTGATTAATAAATTACCGCACATGAGGTAACACATACCTTCGATCAAGAGTAAAGCACGATTAAGTATCTCCTCATTCATCTCAATATCGTGATTTTTGGAACTGACACGACTTTGATGTAAAATATCTTCTGACATACTATCCCATCCCATCCCACGTATTTGTGCCACAGGTTACATGGGTTTGATGGAAAACATGTCGAAATTATGATAGCGAATAATGTGCGTATCTGACTTGGAGATGCAGAGACAATGGCTTCAGCAATTGCCGTATCCCAATGGGTATCGTTTTCTAATAAGTTCAATTCTTCACATACAGCACGATATGTTGGGAATATTACACCATTAACCGTTCGTAGTTTCTCAAATGAAGTTGGCTCCACACATTTACAGCAACAACCGCAAATAGAAACATTCATCATTCTTTGGATGAACTGTATACATACGACCAAGAGCATCAGTAGAACGCACATCTGGATCCCCAGGAACCGCATCACCTTGATTCCGTCTTTGAAAATTCTTGGATGAAGCATTCCAAGTATAATAACGTGGCATCTCCGAGTAAAGCAAAGTTCGTGCAAACTGATCGCTTTGGCAGATTGCAAAAAAACTGGTCAATGTAGTTGCTGGAGGTGTTTCAGCACGTTGTGTAGCATTCGAAGCCGTGAAATATACTCGTTGACCATTCTCCAGATGCACCGCCAAATGTATAACAGTAGGATGACGTTCGTGAATGGGAAATGCGAATATACGCCAAATCGCTTCATTACAGTTCACATAACGACCAACTTGATAGCGTGTAATTTCATCGTTGGTATTCGAGGATTGCAATCCAAAAACTGCCATATCTCTGCCTTTTGTGACATATTTGCAAATATATTTTATGGACTTCACTGAATTGCAGTATTCAACGTTGCAATGTGTCTTGAACATTTTAGAAATAAGCGGCGTATACGGAACAATCCAACTGTTGTCGACAACGAAATCCATTCTTTCCACTTTCGTTGTGACAGTTCGACCGTTGTCATCTGGTGATCGACGCCGATACAGCGGATACCCATCGTTGCCAGTGACAGTCTCCGTCGTTAATTTCCGTGGATATCGTTTAGAGCACTTTCCATCGACCATGCAAGTTGATTGGGGATTGATGGCACCACACGGTCCATGAATCATATTAGTAGTAACAACATCATGTAGGTCTGGATCGACTTCATGTTCAGGAATCTCGGCACATATGATATCATCTATTTGGTCAGGCTGAATTCTTTCGACTAACCAAATAAGAATGTGTGTTTGCGGCAGGCCTCGCTTTTGCCATTCGATTGAATAAATCCAGCATCGATTATCTCCAAAGACGCGTTGTTTAACAATAAAGTTCATCAGGGACCGAATTTTTTGCCTGAATATAAGTGCTGTGATGTCGTGTTTATAATTTGATGTTTGTCCGGGAAGCAGCAATTGAGTAGTTTCTATCCATTTTGAATTACAGGTAAAAGTAATAAAAAGATCTGGCCGGCCGTAATGACGAACATATGTCATTGCATCTTGTGCATATTCATGCATATGACGTGGGCTACCAATGTACGTCGCCGGCAGAATAGTTAATCGACCAATATTAGCTACATTTCCTTCAGTACTAACTGCATAACGTAAATGGATGTACTCCTCAGAACGCAGTTTGGCTTGGTTCAACCTAATAAATGTTAAACGTTCCGTTTCTATTTTTACATACATGTCAACGCAATACTGCTGAAACAATCGACGAAACCGCAGCAAATAGTTGTCAGCATTTTGACGAATCATCAAACGATATGCATAATAATTAATTGAGCTAACTTTCTTTGTAGTTTCTTCACCTGAAATTTAAAATTTGATAATTAACCATTACAAAGGCAAATAATACAGACATTAACCATTATTAAGATACTGATACTTTACCATTCAATGGATTTATCATTTTAATATTAAAATAATATCCATCTTCTCCTTGCCAAAACATCAGTGGGTATTGCAATGCGTCATATGATCGATGAGTTTCAGATATTTGTTGCAGTTGCCCAGTATCGCGACGTGTAAGCACAATATCGTGTTTTTCCAATTGTTCACCAACAATCAGGATGGCAACTTCGTCTACTGTTGGAGCATTAAATGTGCATTCGTGTGTTCCAGATGGTCGTTTATCTGCTTTGATGACAACTTTATAGTCATCATTTGGCATGTGCTCTAAAGCACTCTTAAACAACCTGACCAACGCATGATGTTCCATGGCCCATGAAATGTATTTGTAAAAAAATATTTTGTGTATCTTCGAAAGGTAGTAATGATCCAATTCGATGGTGAATCTGTCCTTGTATCTACAAAATAAAAACCAGACAGTATTAAATAGGTTATAAACACTTTTTCTGTGGGAGGGTAGAGTTCAGTATTAGCAAATATAATACATACCAATAGATAAAGTAAACTATTCTTTAACTACATTGTATGTAAGTACAAAAATAAATACCTTAAATGTCGGATTAAATCCTCCTTCTTCGATAATGTCTGCCCCAAATGACGTCATTTGGAAACAACTATGTATTTTCAGTATTTGCAAAGAAAGTGGCGAGATTCTTGTGTTTCGCCACAAAGCAATGAATACAATGAGCTCATGTAGCGGAGTCAACACAGGCAATTTCACTTTACCATTAAGGCAGCATAATCCAGGCGTTTCTCCGGAAAACTTTAATGCACCACAATACTCGCAAACAACGTCCATTTGCCCAATGCAAACGCTAGTATGCAAGCTGTAATCATTGCTTCAATCGTATCGAAACGCTGCTCGATTCAAATCGGCTAAATATCTTGTTCTGCGTCGCAAATTATCTATTTGTTGACTTCTGTTGTTCGCTCGACGATTCTGCATTGCCAACCGAGCTGTTTCACGGGCTACTTCACTTTGTTCTCGTGATTGAGAATCACGAAGTCGAGCCATACTATCGCGGCGCTGTTCACGTGCAATTTCTTGTTCTTCTTCAGTCCTTTCATTTGCAGTATTTTGTATTCTTCTTCCATTACGGCTTTTTCGGGAAAGATTCGATCGTCTTGGTCGCGGCATTATTAATTAAACTTCAATTCACTTCAATCCACTTGTTAATTATTTATTAAATAGAAATAGTTTTAATATTGATTTCTTACAAATATCAAATTGTCATCCATACGTTATTACATAGCTGTCATTTGCGTTTTGTTCTTTTCCAATTTTGATTCTTTTTTGTTATACCACGTTTTATAGTGACTGACGTTTTATGTCAAGTCACACGGGAACGCTGTCGAACGGGATAAAAAATATCCTATGTCCGTCTCCTGGCTTTAAACTACCCCCCTAACAATTTTCAGCCAAATCTGTTCTGCCGTTCTTGAGTTATAAGTGGTGTAACTAACACAACTTTCTTTTATATATATAGACTACACTCGATAGCAATGAAATTATAAAATTTCTGATAATCACAATATTTTAAGGATGCTTTTGATGGAACAGTTTGTGTTGAGTATAATAGAAAGTTTTATGTTTTGTGTAAAACATAATGATTAGATAAACTATTTTTTTTGTAACTTTTACCCATTATTATTATGAAATCATAATAAAAGTACTTTATCATAAACCTTTTTAATTTATTCAGACGAAACGACCGCCATTTCTGATTGAACTTCACCGACGGCGCTCAGGACAAGGATGCTTTGTGCTAATCCGACAGTAACGTTCCATCCTCTACGTAACTGCTTGATGTTTTATTACAGAAATATTCGATAAAATTTTAAACAATGATCCCGCTTTGCGAAATAGGTCATTGTTGTGCCACGGCTGGTTTTTGACACTTTTGATTTACCGCTGAAGTTGTCAATTTATATTAATATCATCTGTTTCCTAAAATCCGTTATTTTCCTCCACCTATTGTTTATTTTAAATATTTTATAAATGTTTTTTTTTTATGTATGTAAGTTTTGTATACAATATCAAAGTACATTGTTATTTCGTAAATATGTGAAGTATTATTATAGGTTACACATGTCGTAAAGCCGTTCGTTGACGTCCAACAGCGTTCGTTTCTTTGATATTTTTATATTCTGATATACTTAACCCAGTCGTTTTTATAAAATAAAATACGGAACGCAAGAAAGTAATTTAATTTCATCTTCGTTCGAGCGTATTGGACCCTCCATCCCAAATGCGATGAAAGGACAAGTTCGAATTTCTGCGAAGATTTTAAAAAGTGGCTGATTTAACGAATGTAACGATTTCTATATGTATATAGATAGATAATCATTAATGATAAAGTTTTCTTATCGGTGTTCTGTAAGCTGAGATTTTTTTTTATGGTATACGCAGGCAGACTAGCAGTCGGGCCACCTGATGTGGTCACCGACGCTCATAGACATTGGCAATACCAGTGGTATCACCAACGCGCTGCTTACCGTGAGACATAATAGGTAAAAACGTTAAAGTCTCGTTAGGTAAAAACGTTGGCTACGGTGCCCTTCAAAACGGAACACAGCAATGTTTTTTACGCTACAGCTTCGCGGCAGAAATAGGCACCGTGGTGGTACCCACCCAGACGGTCTCCTGTAAAAGCCGGTAAATCAATAATCGTTGCTTGTTTTGAAGTTATAGAACCAAGGTTCTATAATTTGTATTCAGATGTATTTAAAAATTAAAACAAATTCATTTCTAAGTTCAATTTGAACATTAATTTCATGTTGCTAAAACATTGACTACCAAATTTTTACTCCTTTTGTTTTAATGGGGCTATTTTAAATTTATTGTAACCTCTTCTAAGTGAATTACGCCTTTTTTTTTTTTTTTTTTTTTTTTTCAACGAGGCAGACGAGCGTGGGCCACCTGACGGGAAGTGGTCCCACGCCCGGACTGAATACCGGGGTATCACCAACGCGCTCCACCGTGGACCTCTTTAACCTCTTTAAAGGAAGACATGTCATAGCGCGAAGGAAAAACAAAGGAGTTTTCCAGGTTTTGTGCGTGGATGAATGATCTCTGGAAACGTAACATTTGTTGGCACGGTTTTCCGGTGGTATGGATGGCTCTGTCCGGGACGGAGGGATAATAGAATGGGAGGTTATATCAAACGCTCCAAGCACTCCCGTTGAAAGGCGGTGGGAACACAAAGAGCCAATATTCTCCTGGCTTAGAGGTTCGCCGTCCGGGCTTGGATCGCCGAATTAATGGCTGTTTTTGTGGGAGTCAGTTGAAGCAGCTGATCTTGGGGCCCGGCCCGAGATGGGAATAATACTCCACGTGGGCCTGACCTGAGCTTTTAAAGTAGAACTTTTGGCTTGATGTAAAGTACCGTCCCCTTGTTCCAGCACTCCCAGTTTTTAGAGGCCATTTTGAATTTTTTCCTGACTTAAACTTCGTCGCGTGAGATCCGACACCAAGTTCCAATGCTTGAGGATGGTTGGAAGAAAAAATTGTGGCGCTTGCTGGGTCTTTTCTTTCGGTGAATGGCAAACCTGTTTTGTGGGTTAAACTGAACGAGGTTACTGACCCCCTCGGAGACCCGCTCAGAATCCTCCACTTCGGACCAAGTTTAGATGCCTTTCTACCTCCACCGGGGACTGGTCGTTGGCTGTATACCGTGCATCTCCTGGCCTTATCCCATGCAATGTATATCTCTGATAGATGATGTCATTGATATGGGGATAAAAACGTTGGTGAGCACTGAACCTTGTGGGACGCCCGCATTGTGGTCGATCTTGGAGCAGCAACCGTCGCAACGACTCTGATGTCCGACCATAAAAAGCTGGCAATCACTGACCGCCCCTCGGGATTCCAAAGCGGGGGTTTCGAATAGGTCTTCCCCTGCGAACCCCTTAGCAATATCAAACGACTGCTGAAACCACCCTTATTGTCTGGCCTGCCCACGGTCGTTGGGTACATAGAAGATCACCAGCCGAACGACCGTGACGAAACCGACGACGGTCACTGATAAGCTGGTTCTCCTCGGGAACCTAGGGCGGTTGTTGATGACCCGCTCCATCACCGACAGTAAGGATGCATTTATAGGCCTGTTGGAGGGTCTGGGGTCTCCTTTTAGGGACCGGATGCCAAGCTGCTTTCCATGAAGGCGGAACCGTTTAGCCGTGTGAGAGGCGAAAGCGCGTGAGTACAGAAGTCAGCTCGGGGCGCATCGCTTTAGGACCATGCAGGAATGCCGTCGGGCCCACTCGACTTATGGATGTTGAGGGGCTGTAGGTTCCCCTGACTGCCCGTTGTGAGATTGGTTCGGAAGGGAACTCGCACTGAGGGAGATCTGGTGGAATGCTCCCCATCGTCCATAGTCGAGTTTGAGGCGAAGGTTTGACTAGAAGATCAGCCTTCTCCTTCGCACTGGGGCTAGACTATCATCAGATTTGCGCAGTGGCGGGAGACTGGACTGGCGAAGTGCCTTCGGCAGCTTGGCAAGGACCAAAGGCACGACCGAGGAAGCCGACAACCGTTCACCAACCTGCAAACGTGCTCGGCCTTTGCCTGGCAATCACCCTCTTGAGGGATCTTGAATGGCATTAAACTTTTTCTCCTCTATGCCTGTCCGATCCTGGACATCCTCTAGCGTTATAAACGGCGTTCAGACTGTTTTCGGCGCGCAGCCTCCACAGGCTTTGTAACCAGGGACTGCTGCGGCCACCGACGGGTACCTCTGTATTTGGGATGAAAGTTTCCATCCCTAGAAGTATTATTCGGTAACGCAGTCCGCACATTGTCAGTTGGCCGGCGGTCGACCGTTTCCAAGGCCCCTGGGACCCGTGCCAACCTATCACGCCAAGTGCTGACTAGACCTTTATAACGCATGTTCCGAGAGCAAAAGGTTCGCAGTTCATCTAGGAAGGGAAAGGTAAGGACGGGGAAACTGGCTTCTCCAACCCAACGACCGGAACACAGCAAAGCTGTTTGGCGGCGACTTTGTTGGAGGTGGTCCAGCCAGCTGGACAAAGTCCTACCACCAGCAGAAGCCTCTCCGGCAGGATGGTTTGACCGCCATCATTCGGTCGATTGATTGCACATGCTGTTGGATCTCGGACTGGATGCACAGCACACCGTGGGCGAAACCTTGTAATGATTTATGAAATTATACGTAGCTTTAAACATATCAAATAAATAAAGGATACTTTTATTTTGTCTGTGTTTCAAAAATACGGGTAAGAGTAATTTTTCATAATTTACGAAGTTTTAACATGTTACGATTGCATGCAAGCTTAAATAACTTAAGAATTTCAAAAGGTGGAATTTAAAGCATTGAGAGCTTGTCTATGTAATGAACATTTACAACGTAGACGTAGACTGTAGTCAATGTAGTTAACGAAGAATATTTTCAATTTGGTTTTTCAAGGGTTTGATGTATAAGAAATTCGATGTTTAAAGTTCCATTTATTTACTCCACCACGTCATGCACCGTCTTGGTTACTGTAAATTTTGTCTTAATATACGGTATTTGTGCCAACGAACCTTATAGTTATTCATTACATGAGGTACAAACGACGATGCAAGAAACGTTTAAATATATAACTGTTAACTTAATACTAAGGTTTCAGTCGAAATACTATGTTCTAGTGACGACACCCTATTGAGGCGCCGACAGATATATATGCCTTCGCTCGACGCACAATCGTCTCCCTCAATGTCCTGTTCACCGTTCTGACTTTACTCATTCTTCGTTCTTTATTCATTCAATAATTAAGCTGCCTTCCGATGTGAGAATGGCTAAGAATCGGTTTCAGTTTAAAACTAAAGCTCTTGAATACCTGGTAAAGCAAACGTAGCTACAAAGATCATTTTTATTTTTTGTTTTTAATTTTCCATTTTGTTAGAGCATATATATTTATTTATGTATATATACGTGTGTATATATATATATATATATATATATATATAATATATATTTATATATATATAATACAATAACAAATAGAGATAGGGATAGAGAGATTACCATAAATCATAATTGTTTTTTGTTTTAATCGTACACCTACCACATATTTACATATTTTCTTCTCCACTAGGGTTGACAGGGAGAGTATGCCAACGGCATTAAGTTTTTTGTACAAGAGTTTTAATAAATAAATAAATAAAATATATATAGTCTCCAAATACATTGACATACAGTTACAAAATTATAATCTATAATTACTAAAATTATAATCTATAATTACTAAAATTATAATCGACATAATCATTTTAAAAGGTTGTTCTATAAAAACTCAATACGGAATCAGCATTTTCTATTTCAAGTATTACCTCAATTTTCTGCTATTGATAAAAATCTTATTCAAAATTGCTTTTCAGAAATCTCATGATATAACAAACCGAACTGGCCACTAAAGTAGAAAATCTTTTCTTGGACTACGTGAACTGAATGGAGAGGAAATCTGAAACAAACTTTAATTTATAACGTTTATGGATTGCGATTGTTGAATTTAAATTTTCATCTGAAATCGATTATTGTATTTTATTTGTTTTCAATACTTATTATCAGCAACAAAAAAAAACAAATAGCAAATTAGATCAAACTGTCACGACTTTTACAGAATAAATATAAAACGTAAATTCTTTCTTATATTATAGATATTAAATAGTCATTATTTTTTTAATACGGAATAAGTATAATTAAACATTTAATATGAAATTACAATAATTTGAGGTGGTTTTTGCTGTGACAATATACATCGATTATAATACAAAGTTTTATATTTTGCATAAAAGATAATAATAGAATAAACAATTCTTTTTTCTAACTTTTGACAATAATTATCATTGAAATCCGAATAAAACTACGTGATGATAAACATTTTCAATTTATTCAGATGAAACAACCGCCATTTGTCATTAAACTTGACCGACGCAGCCAGGACAAAGGACAAAGGTCTTTTGTGCTAATCTGACAGGAAAGCCCCATTGTCTACGTAACTGCTTGATGTTTTATTACTGAAGTATTCGATAAAATTACGGACAATCGTGTAAAGAAGTAAATTGCACAAAGGTCCGCTTTGCAAAACAGCTCATTGTTGTGCAATGGCCCCTTTTTGGCACTTTTTATTTATCGCTGAAGTTGTCGATTTACATTTGTGATTTTTGTGATTTCCTTTTATGTCTCACTTAATATTTTCTTTGTTTAATTTTTATGTATAAAGTTTTCTGTGAACAGTTATTTCGTAGGCATATTAGTTATTATAGTAGCTAAAGATGACACATGTCGTAAAGCGGTTCGTTGGTCATCACAATTCATGTTTGTCCATATGTATCCGTGTAATAAATGTTTTTATACTAACGTATACGTTAGTTTATTATTTTTAGTTCGATGATACTAACCACTTTGTTTTCTATTTCACTTTCGTATATTCATTTTAATTAAGATATAGGAGTTTAGAATTTGTGTTTAGTACCAAAAGCAGTAAGAATGATTAAATACTACCAATTAAAGGTAACATTAAAATTTAAGCCATGATTATGACTTACATTTTCATCATCGTCATCGTCGTATATTCCAGTCTACTGTTGAAGTTAGGCCTCCCCCATTAGCTCCCAAAAGTACAATCCTGTGCCGCCTGCATCCATCCACATCAACACACGCTTGGAGCCCCTGCAAATTTTCACAGATCGAAACTCCATGTCGCACATTTACTTATTTATATAATGGCAAGATAATATATTTAAAATATAAATGCAAATCGTAAAAAAGTAATTCAAAATCCGATCCGTTCGAGCAGATTTAATTCTCCATCCCAATGTGATGAAAGGCCAAATTTAAAGCCTGCTTTTCTTGAAATATTTCAAAAAGCAGCTTATTCAATGAATGAAAATCGAGTTCTGGATCAATATACAGATGTTTGAAATGAGAAGGAATGTAATTGTTTATTGTATACTTTCATTGCGTATATTTATTTTTATAAACATAAATTTAACGTTATGGGTGATAAAAATTTAATACGAACAGTTTTACAGCAATGTCTTTATTTTTGCTCTTGACATATTTAATTAATTTAAAAAGATATTAAAATAATTATGATGAAAGTAATATTACCATTACACATCATACTATATACATTACATACATAAATAATGTACCATGCCAAAGGAATAGAAGTATTACAGTGCTCATTATGAAAATACCCGTAAATTTTTCAACGAATGTCCGTTCCTACAGTGGTAAGAGGTTATTTACATTACAGGAACTATTGTGACTGGTCCCTACATTTCTGATACGCATCTTATTTACAAATCTATAAATATGATGCGAATTTAATATATTTTAGATTTTAATTAGCAATAATGCCCGATTAAAAATAGAAACTTAATTTGATTACAAAAAAAAACATATTCTTGGCGTTATTTTATACACATAAATATGTTTAAAGCAAAAATAAATAGTAAAAATAAATTAATAAAAGATCATTGATAACATCTTAAGATACATAAATCAATAAACTTACAACTGGTTTCGTATATAAATTATTTCATTTACCTTAGATTAAGCTTAACAGTGACATACGTAACGAATTTCCCTCAGCCTTGTGAATGGACGCTGCAAAGGATGTACAAGTAAAATGTGAATTACAATTTTCACATTATTTTATATGAGATTGGTAAGCAATTTAATAAATAATGCGTTTTAGAAATAAAATTTATTACTTAATTCCCTGAATATCAAATAAGTAACTCCTTATTTAGTTCAAATCAAGATGGTAATCACTTTAATCTTAAAAATTAAATTTCAAATCAAACGATTTGTATAGCAGACGTTTTTTTATAGAAGCAAATATCCATGATGACAGCCATCAGGATAATATCGCTTTCAATAATGACTTCCGACACAGTGGAGCAGGAAATTGTCCTCATTATAATGCTCTGCGGTATCATGCTAATGGAATATTGTTATGGACTACTTGGCAGCTCATTGAATGATAACAAAGTACATTTGCTTCTGTTTTATATTAAGTTCATAGTTTAAATATGTGTCAAATACATTTATTTGAATATAAATGTACAAATAGTTCTGTTCTCCATTCTAAATTTATCAAACAGCACTGAATAATATAAACAAGGTAAAATGATTCGCGAGGGTGATTTTTCATTGCGAAACGTTCACAGCGTACATTTGCCGATATCGCCGTTGAATATTAAAATTAAAAATTTAAATAAACGAAGCGGTCCTCTGTAATGGAGATATTAATATTCAGCTTTAAGGCATCATTACGAAGTATTCTGTATTTGTATGTTGTTGCATTGCATAATAATTTTCGACATGAATATTAAAAGATTTATGGGCCCTCTTTTTATTTAATCCTGCATTTAGAATTTTGCAATTTTTAGCATTTAGAATCTTTTCAAGATTTTGTGCCAATATCATCATCAGCCTATGTTATTCCACTGCTTGACATAGGCCTTCCCTAATGCACCACGCCTTCTCCGTTTAGGGGGTTTTGGAACGAACCTCACCACGCTGGTTCAATGCGGGTAGGGGGACCGACTCTTTTTATGCCCATCCGACTCATAGATCATCTAAATTTTTAGACAATCAGATGATCGGCCTATATTTCCCTAACCAACTATGAAATAATAATGAAAATTTGTTGAGTCCCCGCAGGATTCAAACCCACGACGTCCGGTTTCTAAATCACACACCCTTACCACTACGCTACGGAGGCAGTTAGATTCGTTAAAGCAAATTATCATTTTAAATTGTTCGATTCTATTGTATTTCCTTTAAAATTATTTGAAGTAGGTTTTCATTTTTAAATGTTCCATTTTGGCTGTTGCGCCGATAAGTCTTAAAGGAAGTGATAACCAAAAAATGTATTTCGAGTAACTGAATGAGAATGAAAAATACTAAAAGATTTCCTGAATGTGTCACACTAAACTTGAAAACGGTAACCTTCTTTAACATCTTTTCGGCCTATTGACAGCCAATCTCTGGGCCGTACTATACAATAAAGATTATCTCCTGTGCTTTTTAAAATTTTATGTACAAATATGAAATTAGGTCCAAAATAGATACGGATGACATTCAAGTATATGTTTTTTTCTGTACGGATTCATATTTCGCAGTAGTCCCCAGGACAATTTTTCCAAATTTTGTCGTACTGTTTTGTCGCGCTCAATACCTGCAGTTGGTACCAGTCAAAAGGAGCTTCTATATTATGCTTGCAGGAGCTGAGTCTTAAACCCCGTCTTTAAGATTTTGCTCCTGCAAACAGAAGCTCTTTAAGTTACACGGAAAAGGAATGGATGGAAAAAGCAAAGAATACTTATGACGTCCAGCCAAGATGTTGTGAAGAAAATATGAAGTTGCAGGGGCATAAAGAACTCTGTATTTCGTAGTATCTCTCACCAGCCTGCGTAGTAGTTACAATGTAGACGGAGCGTGAGAGGAGAAAGAATTTTTTTCATTGTTAACGAAGGCATATGAGCAATCGGGCCACCTCATGAAAAGTGGTCACCGACGACCACAGACACCGGTAATACCTGGGTATCATCAACGCGCTGCGATACCGTGAGATATATGGTGACACGTTTTGTTTACCTATTATATATGCAGGCATTTTAAGCCGAAACATGGAAGAGTTTTAAAACTTTGGCTTTACGGCAGCAATAGGCACCTCGGTAGTATCGCCGTAAACGGCCCCTTATTACTGTATGTTATTATTGACCTCCTTTTTATCCGCAGCGAAAATAATATCATATACGCCAAAGTTTTTAAGAACATACACATATACAATTACAGACCTTTAACACATAAAATGATTTATTGAGTATAAATGATTTATAAATATATCTTAAAATTTCCAAAATAAGGGTCAGGTTTTCTTAAAAATCTGGCACTTGAAAGCTTTTCTGGCATTTGCCGCAAAAGGTATGGTTATATTTGTTATTTCAATTTTGTATTTCAATCACTACGAGCGAGAAAACCCAGGGCAAGGCTAGCATTATATTATTTAAATTACGCTTTTGCATCAGACTCGCATGCAATGAATATTCGAAATCTAATAGATTATCTTTTTAATTTATTTAGTACAAGTAATTTTCACAAACAATTGGTAGCATTTAGCTGTTTACCTATATAATCGAAATATCAGATTCTTCCCAAATATTAGTATGATTGAATGGGTATATTATGGAAGTGTGATTTTTTTAATTGATTTATTCAAAGCAAAGACAATTTTGTTATTATAATATTTTGTCTACATGTTTTCGTAGCCCTATGTAATTATGCAATCGACCGTCAAAACATTTTATCGTCTTTTTATCAAATGCATAATATATTTTTCATAAATATCTATATCCATTATTTATTCCAAGCGCTTTCAGAAAAAAAAATCAATTCAATTATAAATTCCAATTAGCATTTAAATGTAGATTATATGCAGCGCGTGTCAAAGTTGGGATATAGCAATGACAACTGTTAAGCTCCTGTCACGTGAACGCTAATTGTCATTTCAGTTAAACAACATTAACATAAAACAAATTAATAAATTAAGTCAACTGATGCATATTGCATACAGGCTTTAACTATAATCGTTATAAAAACAGTGGTAATGGTAGGTTCGAAATAATACCATGAAAACGCTACAGTGTCTGGCATTCGTTTTAAGTGTAATTACGGTGTAATTACGGGTATAAGAAAATTATATTATTTTAATTGAAACTATACTTTTTTTAGTTTTAATGACTCATTAAATTCATAAAATTATATAAAAAACGAGTAAACGTTCTGTCATAATACACACGAAAAATTAGTCAAGTATACCTTTTAAACTTGACCTAAAAAGAAAGATTAAAACGATTAAAAGTGTAGAATAGACAAATATTGCAAAGTTATGGCCTTAAGTAAGAGCAGTAAGCTTTAGCGCGCAGTTATCCTCTGGTGTAAGATCTGATCCTTCTCGACGTCTAGCCTGCCAGTGTTTAAGGGCACTGTTTCTATTACTCGAAATACTATATAAATTAGCGTAGGTATTGCTTTTAATTTTTAAATCTTTGTCATTTACTGCCTCCGCAGCCTAGTGGTAAGGGCATGTGCTTTAGAAACCGGAGGTCGTGGGTTCGAATCCTGCGGGGACTTAACAAAATTTCATTATTGTGTCGTAGTTGGTTAGGACCCGTTTACTGGGATACGGTCCAAAAACCCCCTAAATTATCATTAGGGGAGGCCTATGTCCAGCAGTGGATTAGCACAGGCTGAAGATGATGTCATTTAATGTTAGTAAAAGGGTTGTAAATATTTCATTTAAAGAATTAAAAATGTGTGCCGATATTAATTATAACAAACTCAGAAAACAAAGTTAAGTATAAACAAGTTTACGCCAAACTTGCAATGCTATCTAAACCTTAACACTGAACCAGTGAGATTATTAGTGACCTTTTTTATATTAGTTTTGGCTGCAGTAATATAAGGTTTACAAAAGTAGATATTTATGAGTCTGTTTCTTATTTTGGATTAAACCAACCAAGTAACTGCATGCCGGTTTGTTTGCCAGGAACTAAGTAAATAAAGCCACTGGCAGAATAAAAACGTCTTCGTTCATTGTACGTGCCTTGGGTCAAAAACAAGGTTACGAGACTTTTCGTGTTTCTAATACTACAATTGTTATTTAACTACTTGTTCATCTATTAAAAATACTATTTTTGTAGCAGTACTATAAAAACTTGATTGCTCATTAGTATCTGTGATATTCAATTTCGTTTAGCAAGTGCTTATTATGTATTTATTTATTAAAACGATAACACTTTCAGAACGTTTAAATTCTTTCGCCTCCGTGATAACAAACCATGTTACGAGTTGTCTACGTACGTCTGATCATGGCACCTTAGAAACTAAAAGACAATCGTGTTTATATATATGTGTTTGTGTGTATGTGTGTCCTGTTTGTACCTAGTAAAATTAAATTTAGACCGTTAAATGCATTAACAAAATGAAAATGTATACAGCAATTTTTTTGTTCTTTTTTCAGAATGTTTTATAGGTTTTTAACAAAACATAAACAAAAATTTGCAATTTAAGTTTCTTCATGGCGTGGTTTATTGCCAATAAATCAACGTGTATAAATAACTGTTCTCAGTAAATGTTCGTAATGTGGACCTCGAAAAAATCAAATTTTCTTCATATTCGTGATTATTATTATTAGAGTTAAATTATTTTAGTTACCGCAATAATATCAGCCACCTTGTGTATGAAGTAGTACATAGCTGAGCTTAATATAACTATTTAACAATAACATATATCATATCATATAATATATATCAATATTTATTTAAAAGGAAATAAATAAATTAAAATAATTAAATAAATAAAATAAAAAAAAAAAAATTTATTACAATGTACACCCAAGGAAGTTATATTGGTATGGTGTAAAGTTAAGAAATTTAAGCCGAGTAAAGTTGTAAGTTCCATGGCAACTTTCTTTGACAATGTTACAAAAGACTTCGAGATTATAACTTAAGCTTCATGAATTTTGGCTAAAGCATAATATTTATAAAGTTGGGCAACGAATACGAACGAAATAACGAATTGTAATTTTTTTTTATAATAAACGAAACAAAGTGGATCCTTTTTTGTCTATGTATATACATATATATATATATACATGTAATATATGTAATCATTTTTTAAGGGCATACCTTTAATAAAGGCCGATTTTGATATTATATATTAGAAAAATGTTTTGCATCATATTTACGACTTTTTTTATTAAAAAAACTGTATACGAGCGAAAGTTACTCGTGACGACGTCTTTTTTGTTTTGATTGTTGTAATCGAAGAATCTAACTTCACATTTTCACTACACAATCAGTTGACAATTAACTTGTCCGTGTAAATATGAATACAGACACTAAGACATTTTTTTGCTGATTTTGTTTGGCTGGGTAGACAATGCCATTAGCGTTAAGTAAAATTTAAAAAATAAAATAAAATTGATATATTTAATATTACTAATATTTATTATTTATAAAACTTGGTAATAATAATAGTATCATTATTTATAAGTTCATATACTAAAGATAAATCTCTTTACTGTATCTTTAAGTATAAATCATCTACGTTTGCCGGAAACCATTTAGTGTAATTTTATATATATATTTTAATACATTTATACTTTTTTTTATTATATGTGTATAAAACTAGTCATACATAACATTTTGATGAAACTACCATAAAAGATATTAGAGATTCAAAATGCAGTGGCAGAAATCGCGCGGTAGTTTCTTCTGTATTTTTTGCTAGAAATTTCACTAGTTATATAAAATTTCTTTCACATTTTGCGACAGTTTTGGAGTTTGTATTAAGAATATTTTATGAACTCTCGAAAACTCAGCGCTGATCCCATAATATATCAACGTCAAAGTTTTGTTCAACTTAAATTTTGTGCACCCTTTAAACGAGTCTCTTAAATTGTTATTAAATTACATCAGGACAATCGTAGTTTCTTCCCAATTATTTGAGTGAATTTATGAAAAAGAATACGAACTCTTTGAAAATTTCTTTATAAATCATCGTCAAGTTGTACTTGTAATTTATTCAAAATTTTGCTTAGCAATCGCGTGTACCATACTCAGTAAATTAAATTTTTAATTTGATAATTTGCAATTTTTTCTATTTACTCTTATATATATTCTCTATATAGTAATCATAATTTAAGTACACATTTTATAGATTATATTCATAATATTACTGACGCTTTTGATCCTTTGCAGGGTCGACGATCAAAGGTAAGTCTGTAGTATTGTTCATCAGGTGGTATAAGTTTGATCCGTCCTATCAATTGTTAACTTTAATAACACAATACATATATATACAATAAATCTTTTCCACTAATTTTATAGTGCTATTAACGATATCAGACCTTTTTTGCCGTATCATATCAGATAAAAAAGACAAATATTTTGCCGTTTTTGATTATTCAGTAAAATAATTGCAATTTTTTGCTTTTTAACGATTGAAGCCAAATCTCGTGAAAAAATATTAGTTAGAACCGCAACACGTCCATTCTTTTATATATTTTTTTGTTTACGTGAATACTACACATTATCGAATGAAATGACTTTTTACGGATGTTATCGCGTTAATTTTACGTATTTAATTTCTTGACGTTGTGAACACTTTCCAGCGGCCGCGGTCACGCGGTAAACTTACTAAGCCTTTATAACTAACTTTTAGAAAGGCCTATATCCAGCATTGGATGGATAGGGGCTGCTAATAATGATGAGAAAACATTTTGTTAAGGCATTAGATAAAAAATGATAGTTTTAAATACATGAGTAAAAATTTTCAATTAGATGCAAACATTGAAGAAGGAGTGTTCAATAGATCACAAGTAAGATCTTTGTTGACCGATGAATCATCAAATACAAGTAACAAAACGAGTTATTATTGCCAATTCCAAAATTACATCATTTTAAAGCTAAACGCAAAAGACTCGTAACATTCCACACTTTTGTGTTCCAAATATACACGCACGCACGCACGCACGCACACACACATATATATCACTATATGCATTTAAGGAATCTTATATGCTTATCCGTATAGGAAATAGCGTATTGTTCGATCAGAAATCTTGTTACGTATTTGCAGATTGCATTTAATTTCCCTTGAGGAGTCAGTGCCATATGTGCGGTTCTAAGCTATTCAGCGGACCAGAACTCATCTACTTATTAAATATTGAATGGTAATAAAAACATACGCATCCGGTATGTTTTTATTATCTCAAATACCTTAAAGCAATAGGGAACTTAATTGCATATCATACGAGGTGTGATTTTACGGCGAAATTTTAAATATCTATTCGAAGTCAAAGTCAAAATTGTTTATTAAATTTAGGCTCATCTAAGCACTTATGAACGTCAAAACTTTTCCATTTACCACCGGTTCACAAAATCAGACCCGTCCAGATTAGAACAGGCAAGAAACTCTGCGGTCTTTTTTTATATGAACCTTTACAAAATTTGAACAATACAATTTCTTTTAAGTTACCAGCTAGTGCAAATTTAAATTACTTCCACATTTCTTAGACCTCAATGTGATTTATAACAGAATAGTAGGCTTTTTCTATTAGAGTTGTTTTGACGACTTTACGAAAGCTTGAATCATTCAGTTGCATTTAATTTATTTTACATTCTTATACTATTACACAAGAAAGATTTTTTTAGTTCAGGTCAGTCTAAATCTGGGTAGCTCTAGGAGCTCAATTCGACCCATGCGCGGCTTAAATTTTTACACGCGGAAATAATATTTTCAAATATGTATAGCGAGGGTAAAGTTAAAATTTCAGTTTTATTAAAAACATTACGTAAAGATTCCCGTGAACCCAGATTGAAGATTGCCCTAACAGCCTGTTTTTTGTAGATAATATCCCTCAAATAATTATCCATTTCACATAAGCTGTGAAAGTACAAGTAATAAACTAGTTTTGCTATTATATTACTTATTAAAAATTAATAAAAACAAAACAAAATCGGAGCTCAAGAAGCGTAAAGTAAAGCAAGTAAAAGACAAATATAAAAAACCAAAAAAGAGATACGCTTCAAATAGGTTCTTTTGGGAAGTCGGTCAGAAAGGGATTAGCATGGCTAAGCTTCATTGATAATAATGAAAGAGTTGCCATAGATAAAATATATTTATGTTTTAAGCAATTCAATTCAATTCTTAAAAAAAGCAGTACACAGCAAAGAAACTAGCATTTCATTAAAATATTTTAAAATGAATGATAACAATTATGCATCCATGCAATGATGTATTTAACAGGCTTATAACCTAGCCAATTAGACGCATAAAATAGATTTTTGTTTAGATATAATGTTTTATATTTTTTTTAATTCATCAGGAGGCAGATAGTCTCATAGTTATTTCTCTTGCTGTATAGAAATTCTATTTACCAAAAAAAATTGGCTTTGATTTAAAAGACGGATAGCTGTAAACAAATATTTGCCATTTTAAACTTTAAGCTTTGAAGACTGAACGAAATAACAATTTTTATTATTCTTTTGCTTCACACTCCAATGAACATAATATGATGTAAAACAGGTTTGAAAATTATATCTATCTTAATTATTTATCCTTCTTTCAATTTAAACAAAATTTACTGAAAATTTTAATATTACATTTTTAACATTTCCTTGGCTTATAGTTTCATAAGCATGCCTATAGTTTGTTATCTTTCCAAGTTTTCGTATCGGTGTTCTATAAGCCGTGAATAGTTAGTATAATCCGGGTCTCTGGGTCTGACAGTCAGATTAGGGGAGTTAGATGAAGCTGATCCTCGCTTAAACATGCGTGTTATTTAAGTAACACAAAACGATTGAGTGACAGTGACAAAAAAAAATTGTTAGAAAATGCTGTAAATATGTTTTATTGATTTCTAACAACATGTAATTTATAGATCCATTAAAATACTAATTAACCGCAAATGCAGCTTCATATTGTATTTATTTTTTCTTTCGATATATCAATGTATAAATTATCGTAGATTAGAATAATATTAATTTTAGCGTTTTCTTTTTAAATTATAACTCGTGGGTAAGCAAACCTTAGGCATGAATGTGAAAAAATTTAAAGTTTACTACCAGCTTAAAGGTAAATTCAATTTCTTTAAGGTTTTACAAAACCTAAATTCATAATAAGCGAAAATTTATAAAGTGTAATAAAAAAAACTTTGTCCATTTGAATTCCGTTTTGGCTTTAAGCCAGGCTTTGATAGTTCCGTCGCATAATGGCTCTGAATATTTCCATTTAAAACAATGAATTTGTATGTTGTTAAAAAAGATTAAGTATTTAATTGCAGACATTGGAATACTTAAACACAACGATTGTCCAAATTTTTTAATAATAAGATAATAACTGCCTTATGCCACTCAATTTTCTATTTTTTTTTCTTAAAAACTGTTTAAAAGAATTATAAAATATTTAAAGAACTGTATAGTAGACTAGCGATAACTTACAAAACTGAGAGATTTATAAATATCATTTACCTATAAACGCAAACACGCAACGATACGTTCCTCCTCGATCCGGACATAACGTAGGTTTTGCCTACCGATCTTATACACCGCACAAGTAAGGGTAGCAGCAGACACACCTGTTATTCGCTTTCGCTGAGCACAGATTGATAACACACTACACCCGCGTGGGCCTAATTAAACTAAATAAGCTTAACCTAAATAAACTTAATGTCAAAAAGGTAATACTGTTCACATTTCCACACCTTAAAGAGTTGCCACAGAAAATAAAATAGATATAAGCTTAACAATTATTTAGGTATGCTATATAAAAATAATTGTAAATATTTAACGCAGACCTCCTATTTAAATAAAATTAATGTAATTGAGGCTGATGATGATGATGATTGTATAAACCTGGTACATCAAAATATACAGGGTATTGCCATTAAACAACATGAAGTTAAGCTACACTTAAATAGATGTAAAATAGATATTTTATGTATAACTGAGACCTGGCTTCAAGAACATCAATTTATGCCTAATTTTGGATGTCACCAGGTTGCTAGCCTGTTCAGTAGAGATAAAGCTATACCTGTGGCTTTTAATATTTATTAATTAGAGTCTGACCGAAACTGTTTTTCCGGCCGAAACCGAAACCGAAACCGAAAGTTCGGCGTGGCTTCAGTTTCGGCTGAAACGAAACCGAAACCGAAACTCACGTGATCAAGTATAAAAATTCTTAAAATACTAAAATATGGAGCTTTTATGCCTATTATTTTGCTTTATTTTAGTCATGGAATGGAGACAGTATATTAAAGTGTGCGTTTATATCAGTTGCTAATAATATTTTTATGTAACAAAATATTATAATTTTTTTAAATAAATTTCTTATAGCAATTTGAGTTATTAATAAATAAATTAATAATTGTGACTGTTGCATTAAAGACCAAGTATTGGTATTTTGAATTCTTACTAATTAATATTTTGGTTTGTATTTGTAGTTCCGAGGAAGGATCAAAAGTAAAAATGAGATAGAATATAATGACTATGATAGCTTAATTATTTACTTTTCTACATAATCTCCGAGTCCACCTACACACTAAGTACAGCGTTCCAAGTTTCCAATGCTTCAATTTAAAAGGATTGTCTTGGTCCTGCAAAAGGTCACCACGGCATTGTTTACTTGTTGTATATAGTTTTAACACATGTTTCCTCTTAAGTATTGTTATATATATCAATTTGGAGAAGATGATAAATAGCTTGGCGCCAGATCTGATCTGTCCGATTGTACGCAGCATGCTGAACGGTGGCCATCGCTAATACCAATCTATGTGCCGGTACGTTGTCAAGATGAAACAGCTCGCCCGTTCAAAGTTTGCCTCTTTTTTATCATTGACGGCATTTCTCAACCTCGGTATTAAAGCTGCATAATCTGTAATGATGGTTCCATGCTCCAGGTAATCAAACAACAATATCACTTCTGAGTCCCAAAATATTGAGGCCATACCCCGGCCAGGCCATATACCAATGCCAAGGCATGAACCCGTGTTTCGTCCACTGCCACAAAACTAGATTTAAAGTTTTTAGAATCTTCTTAAAACTTGTCCAACGATATCTTCGAAGTCGATTTTGTTTCTGATTCTTGGCACCCATCTTGCGGAGACTTTTCTCATATTCAAAATTTGTGTCAATATGCGTTGAGTACCTCTATATGAAATGCTCGTTTCTTGGATTAGGTATCAAATGGTAATTCTTTAATCGCTAAAAACAGTTTTTTCGAATATGGCAGCATATTCTTATTGTTTCTTGTTGATTACTGGCTTCGATGGACGTCTGCAACCATGTTCGTCTTCCGTGTACGTTCTCCCTACTCGAAATTAAGAAGCCCACTTTGCGACAATTGATTATGACAGAGCAATCTCATCTCATGTTGCCGCAATAAATCGCTTGCGTTGTTAACTTTTTATAACAGTGGTTTTAATGACAAGGCCGCACTTGGGTTTTCTTTTTCTTTTACGCCACACATAGCAGAAATGACAACATTCAGAAAAAGTAAAGAGACTAGAAGGTTTTTATTAACACAACAAATATTTGAGCTACACTTTCCAGTATTATTTGTATTTATTTTTGGTTACCAAGGAGTATAACATAATTTAATTCTTCCAGCAACTAGACTGCGAAGAATAAGTAAATCTTTATGGGACAATGTATACGTTTTACAACAAAATCCTAGTACACGATCAGAATTTAACTATTCATCATCAGCCTGTGACAGTCCACTGCAGGACATAGGCCTCCCCTAATACACCTCCATCCATTAGGGGATTTTGGACCGGATCCCACCACGCTGGTCAAATGCGGGTTGGTGGGTGGTGGACGACTTTACATGCCCATCCAACGCATGGATCATCTTACTTTTCAGACAATTGGGTGATCGGCCCAAATTGCCCTTACCAACTAGGAAACAACAATGAAAATTTGTTGAGTCCCGCAGGATTCGAATCCGCGACCTCCAGTTTCTAAGGCACACGCCCTATACCACTAGGCTACGGAGGCAGAATTTATTTAACTATTAATAAATTTAAAAGGTAGTCAAGGAACGTTTATGTGTTAAAGGTTATTACGATATTAATGAATTTTAAATAATAACACAACCTGGTAATCGAATGCTCGCTCAGGTCTTGTTTCAAATATGTAATGTATTTTAAAAGATGACAAAAAATAGCCCGCTGAGTTTCTTTCGTCGGTTCTTCTCAGGTCTGAGGCGTCCTTTTCCGAACCGGTGGTAGTGTGTTTAACAATCAATAAGCAAGTGTAAACTTCTATATTGAAAAAAGATATTTGAATTTGTATATATATTTTGTTCTCACTACTATTTGTTCCCTCCTCAATTTCTTTTGTCAAACTTGGAATATTTGTCTGAACTAAAATCGACTGATCTGAGCTCGATTGTAGCAATGATACATTTAACTTTCGCTACTATTTTGAAATTGAAAACACTTCTGAAACCAGTTTCGGTTTCGGCAAAAGTTTCGGCCAAATTTGGCCGAAACCGAAACTGTGGCCGAAACTTGATTTTTGGCCGAAACTCGGCCGAAACCGAAACCGAAACCGAGAGTTCGGTCGGACACTATTATTAATAATACTTTAAAATATAAAAATCGTAAAGATTTTGTGATCCTCTCTATCGAACGGACTATTGAAAGAGCCTGTGCAGAGCTGGAGCATTTCATTGCTGTATGTATATACAGACCTCCACTTCGTTATATGAACCTTTTGAAGTTGTGTTAAAAAATATTATTGAAGCTGTGTGAATCTAATAAGTATATTATAATTTTGGTGCCTTCATTATTAATCTATTAGATAATTCTACAACCACAATTACATTCAGATCATTGTTAAGTTCATACAACCTTATCAATTTATTTCTTGAACCTACTAGAATAACAACAAAAATATTAGAAAAACTCTTACTAAATCAGTTGCTTAAACATTTTAATCGTAATTGTCATTTAAATAACAAGCAGTATGGATTCACTAGGGGTCGCTCAACAACTGACGCAGGCATCAGGCTAGTCAAAAGCATTTTTGAGGCTTGGGATATTTTCTGTGACGCTTTAGGCATTTTCTTTGATCTTAAAAAAGGCTTTTGATTGTGTACACCATGAGACTCTGGTCAGGAAATTACGTCACTATGGTAAAAGAAATACCGCACTTGAGTGCGGTATTCCTTCTGTCTTCGTACCTGAGCCATCGAATTCAGAGGGTTGACAGGAATGGTAAAGATCTCCGGGGCCCCGTAAATATGGGATCCTACAAAGGGTCCATTCTTGGGCCTTTTCTCTTATTCATTTATATAAACGACTTGCCATGTCTGATAGATAACGAAGAGATTGTATTATTTGCAGATGATACCTCTTCATTTTTAAAATTAAACGACATACGTTAATAAGTGACGATGTAAATAATACTCTCTAGAGTAGCGAATTGGTTAAGTGTTAATAACTTAAAAGTGTAAAGCATGTAAATTTGAAGTGGTTATGAATGGGAGGCGTTAGACGTAGTTGAATCAACTGTATTTCTAGGAATAACTGTAGATGCAAAACTACAATGCGCCTCCATATTAATAGGCTACAAGTAAACTAAGCTCTGCAGTTTACGCAGTGAAAGAATAGATTATTAACTGATGTAGAGATAGCTCGTTTAGTGTATTTCAGCTATTTTCATAGTATTATGTCCTTTGGCATTCTACTGTAGGAAATGCGGCAGATACTAATGCGATCTTTGTCCTCCAAAACGTGCAATTCAGTGCAGTCTATGGCCCGAAAGAATCATTAAGAAAGTTGTTCACAGAAATGAAAATAATGACCGTTAGTTCTCAATACATATTTGAAAATTTAATGTATGTGCAAAAAATAGACGTGATTTCCTAAGACATTGTGATGCACATGACATAGATAGAAGGAACAAACATAACTTAATTCTTCCAGCAACAAGACTGCGAAGAATAAGTAAGTCTTTATGGGACAATGTATACGTTTTACAACAAAATCCCAGTAAACGTTTAGAATTTAACTATTAATTTAAAAGGTAGTCAAGAAACGTTTATGTATTAATTGTTATTTATTAAATATTAATGAATTTTCAAAGACAACACAGCCTGGTAATGGATTGCTCGCTCCAGGTCTTGTTTCAAACAATTGATAATTCGGCATTACATATGATATGTAATGCCGAATTATCAAATGTTTATTTTTAAAGGCTGACATAATAAATAGCCGCTAAATTTCTTTCTGCCGGTTCTTCTCGGGTCTGAGGTTACCTTTTCCGAACCGTGTGTTTGACAATCAATAAGCAAGTCTAAACTTCTATATTAAATAAAGATATTTAATATTTGTGTTCAAATAAATAACTACAGTTCAAATTAAATTGTACCGAAGAATAAATTAATCTTACTAAAGGTCACTAGTTAAAATTACGGTCCTATTATGATATCCGGATTGTGTGCTTAAACAAGATCAGTAAATTACGTTACATTAATGCATTGTGCATGAGTACATTTCATGTTAATTTTAAATCTTCGTCATTTAGTGGTGGTGAAAAGGTTGTGAATATTTGGTTTCAGGAAGTTTTAATATTTATCGTTCTTAGTTACATAAAACCCGAAAAACAGAGTGAACCGGAAGACAAGTGATGCAAAATTTACAATACTATCTAATCCTCAATGACCCAGTGCGTTTGCTAGTAGACTTTTTAATAATAAGTTTTAAACGAAACAATATGTTTTACAATTTTTAAGTCGGTTTTTGCTTCAGTTCCTTTTGGATTAAACAAACTTACTGCATGCCGGGTCGTTAGCCTGTTTCTAAGTAAATAAAGCCACCGGAAGAATAAAAACGTCTTTGTTCATTGTACGTGCCTCGGGTCAAACGAGGCTTCTCGTCTTTCTAAGACTACATTTTTTTTTAATTCAGTGCTTCTATTCAATTAATACTATTTTTAATTTAATTACAGATTAGTGTCTGTAGTATTCATATTTTTTGTCAGTGCTTATTTGTCGGCATAGATGGGATGTTATTACCCCACCGCCGTCAGCAGAACAATTGCCAATCGGCCTGCTCAGCGTGCAATTATGCCTAACTGCTTTTAACTGAAGCCGTCTTGGCTCGTCTTCTTGTGAAAATTGTTCGAAACGACGTGTAATTTAATATGTAAGTAAAGCAACAAAATTTGTTAAGATCCTTTAAATGATTTTTTAATTATATGGTCAAGACTGACCAAGGTTTCTATTATTATTATTTTATTGTTAATAAAGACAGGCGACCCGCTAGCACACCTGATGTCAAGTGGTCACCGACGCCCAAATACGACGTAAAAATAGCAGTTACCAGGGTATCGCCAACGCGTGCCTACTATGAGACGTAGGATGTTACGTCCGTTTACCCAGTAAATACGCTGCCGTGTGTCCACCCAAATCGAAACACGATAGTTTTTTTCACTCTACCACTTTGGCATAAGGGCGCTCAGTGATGTTATTGCCCTAAAAGGTCCCCTGTAAAAAGGGACCTAGCACTTCTAAAATTATTAATATGTTAAAATTTGAAAAATTAACTCGCCTCCGTAGCCCAGTGGTATAGGCGTGGCTTAGAAACCGAGGGGTCGAGGGTTCGAATTCTGCGGGCCTTAACAAATTTTCATTGTTGTTTCCTAGTTGGTTAGGGCAATTTGAGCCGATCACCCAATTGTCTGAAAAGTAAGATGATCCATGCGTCATGGGCATGTAAAAGTCGGTCCACCCGCCAACCCGCATTGCACCAGCGTGGTTGGATACGGTCCAAAAACCCTCTAATGGATAGGGTGTATTAGGGGAGGCCTGTCCAGCAGTGGACTATCACAGGCTGATGAGATGATTAAAATCGTTTGTGAAAACCGTTGTTGCTTAATTGCTGGACGCTTTATTATAATTTGCTCGCAATTTGCTTATATGTTTTTATAACAATAAAAATGAATTTATGTTTCCAATAAATGTCAAATACTTCAAAGATTTTCGCCCTTTCTGTCAAATCATATTTATTTTTTTTGAACTAACTTCGTAATTTAAAAATATACAATTACAAAGAGATCTCTCATTTGATAATTTTAAAATGAAATTTCTAAAGTATTGCCACAGTTTGATGGAGTTTGTTATCAAGAAATTTTAAATCTTGAAAACTCAGCGCTGATCCCATAATATATCAACGTCAAAGTTTTGTTCAGATAAATTTTATTATGTGCATCTCCTAAACAAGTTTTTAATTTTGTTATTTAGTTAGAGCTGGAAACTCCACATTTTCTTATCAATTATATAAGAATATAAGAAACAAACTTCGACGAATTATAAAGATCGAGAAGTAATCTTTGTAATTTATCTGCAAAGTTTTGCTTTTGATATTATATGTAATCATATTTAGGAAATGAAATTTTCGATTTGATGATTTGCTTAAATCGTTTTGATATTTAAATTTTTTGCCATAAGTAACATAACTTTTACAATATGATGTTACTTATACATTATTTACTAGATCAGAATTTTCTATATATATATTAAACAAATTTATTACTAAAATAATTTTACAGCGTTAATTGTTTCCGCATTTACGCTAATGGTTAAAATAATTTAAGCAAACACTTTACGATGTTGTTGTGTTTAATTTTGTTATAATATTACTGACGTATTTGATCCTTTTGCAGGGTTGATGATCAAGGTTGTTCATCCGGCAAAATTAAATAAAAATTTGAGTTATTTGCAAAAATTTCGTAAAATTTCTGTAACTGGAACATACAAAACAGTTAATGTAATCGTTTATAAAGTACCTTGTATTTATTAGTGAAAAAATAATATTGACTTTGGTGTGATGTGTATTTTATTGAATCCTTAGGATATGCTTATTCGTACAGGATATGACTTATTGTTTGATCAGAAATGTTGTTACTGCAATTGCAGATCGCATTTAATTTCCCTAAGCCATCATGTTCATCATCATATATGAGGTTCTTAGCCATTAGCCAGCAGCCGAGGAACTCTTCTACCTGTTAAATATTGAAAAATCATAAAAGCTTATTAATTTTAAATTCATCAAAATTTTTATAAAATATTCTATCGTACAAAAAGGACTTTTGGTTTGAAGGTTGTTAAAAATACAATTACATTTTAAAGTCAAAGCTTAGAGAATTGAATGAAGAGACGTTTTATTATTATTTTGTTTCGCAGTTTTTTCAAAACCAATGAACATAAGATGATGTAAAACAGATTTGAAAATGAAATATATTTTATATCTATTCGTGCGTGGTGAGATACGGTCCAAAACCACATAATGGATAGGGGTTTATTAGGGAGGCCTATGTCCAGTAGTGGACTATTAAAGGCTGATGATGATGATGATTGGATGATGATGATGATGATGATGAGGTACGCTTAATGAATCTTAAGCGTTTGTAAGCTACCGCAATTCTGGTCACTGGGCGGAATATCTTAACTGCCCACAAGGCCTACACAAAAATGTTTTGTACCCATTCCTTAGCTATCTTGAGAGAACCTCTATGTCCAAAACCTAGCACATCCTAGACTTTAAATCTGTCCTAAAAGAATCCAAGCAGTAAACCCTTTAAAAATTAATGTATAATACCCTTACAATTACATCATAGGTTATTTTTTGTATAGTTGGATTAGATAAAATTAAGCACAAATATGATCAAATGCTCTTCATAACAAACAAGAAATTCCTAACTGCGAAAAAAGTAGTCACTGGGTTAAGTGTGTTTTAAAATAAGTCAATTAGTATACGATCCAAGCAATTAATGTTTGCCAACTTGTAATTGAAACAAAAAATATTACGATAACGTATTTGTACCCGTACAGCAGTCCTTAAAATTAATTTGCAAAATACTGAAAATAACACCGATAGAGCCGTGGACGCACTGCAAGTACATAATAAAGGTTATATGGGTTTTAATAGTTTTTTGTTGTATAATCTAAAGTATCTCTTTTATAAGAAACAGTATTTTCTGTTTGTTTTGAAAGTAAAAATAAAAAATATATCTATGCTTGTTTTAACCACTCCAATATCATAAAAAAGTACGGTTTTCGGAAAAATACGGTAAGCAAGTTAATTAGTTATGTTATTTTACTCCCAGAGACGGGACGCAGGGGTATTTTATCATGTTACGCTGGCATGCATAGCTTGAACCACTTGGCAAATTTCAAAGAGATTGCTCTATGCTTTAAACTTTTACAAAGTAGACTGTAGTGACTGAAGTCAAATTTAATAACTACATATTTCAAGGTGGCTTTTGCTGTGACAATTTGCATTCAGTAAAATTTATCGTTTTATATTTTGTGTTAAATATATACAATAATTTGACAAACATTTTTTTTGTTACTTTTAACCATAATTTTAATGGAAATCGTAACTAAATGGCGTGACGGTAAACAGTTTCAATTTATTAAAACAAAGTAACTAACGACACCACATATTTTTTTTTAATTGAACGACTAAATTCGTTATCAATAAATTAATAAAACTTGATAATCACGATTTTTTAAGGTAGCTTTTGATGTGACAATTTGTATAGAGTATAATAGAATGTATTTTTTAAATATTATAATAAGAGAAACTGCGTGATGGTAAATATTTTTAATTTATTTAGAGTAAAATACCCCTATTTGTCATTGAACTTGACCGACGACGTCCTGGACAAAGGATCCTTTGTGCTAATCCGACAGTGAAACCCCATTGTCTACGTGACTGCTTAATGATTTATTACTGAAATACTCAATAAAATTACGAACAATCGTGTAAAGAGGTCAATGGCACAAAAGGTCCCGTTTTTCAAAATAGCTCATTGTTGTGCCACGACCGGTTTTTGACACTTTTTATTTACCGTTCTTTTTATATTTCCAGTTAATTATTTTTCAGTTTATTGATTTTTTATGTTTTGTACATAGAGTTTCTTAAGTGATTTACAGGTTAATGCTCCTTTTACAATTATTTTAGGTTCCGATGTCTTCAAGCGATTCGTTGATTCTTATAAATTATGTTTTCCTAATGGTTTCGTATATAGTACATTTTTTCATCTACATACATGTAATATTGCTCATTTAGGTATTTAGCTAAAATAAGAAAATCAGTACATTTTTATAACTTTTAATAAGATGAAGTCAAACCATACGATTTTTAGCTACAGACTTTTTCTATTAAAGCAAATATCCGGTGGCAACTATTGGAATAATATCGTTTTCAATAATGACTTCCGGTACAGTGAGGCAGGCAATCATTCTCATTATAACGCTCTGTGATACCGCAGAGCTAATGAAATATTGTTATAGACTACTTAGCAGCACGTTGAATGAAAACAAACTACATTTGATCCTATTAAATGTAGTGTTATGTTAATATAATTTTTGGTTCATAATTTAAATACGTGGCAAATTCTTTATTTCAGTATAAACGCACAAGAAGTTATAAACGATATAACTAGAATTATCAAAGACCACCGTATAATATAAACGGAAAGGTAAAATGATTCGTAAGAATGATTTACATTGCGAAACGCTCACAGCGTTCATTTTCCGATATCGCTGTTGAATATTAAAATTAAATATTTTAATAAACGAAGCGGACGCAGGACCGCTTCGTTTAAAGGAGATATTAACGTTAAGTTTTAAGGTATCATTAAGCAGTATTTTTTATTTGTATGTTTTGCATTGAAGAATAATATTTGACATGAATATTTAAAGATTAATGTAGAGCATTGTTTTATTAAATCCTACATTTGGAACTTTATTGAAGATTTTATGGAATTATGCAATTATATAACATTTGAGTCATCGCTATTGAGTCAAATAGTCAATACCTCTAACTCAATATCTAATCTATAGTCAATGATCAAACCTCGCATATGTATACTAATAACTGCTTTGCAGTAACTATATATCAATTTAGTTTTAATGAGATCGTCCGTCTTATTTTTTATATTAATATTTATAACGATTAATTTTATGAGGAGATGCAAAAGCTTAAGATGCAAATTAAAAATTGAGAAATTGAGTCACAGTATATACGTGATTATATTTATACTCAAGCTCATTACAAATATTTATGAAGTAACTGAATATGAATTACTTCTTAGCAAAAAAAAAAAATTTAACTTAAAAAAATTAAGCCTTTTATGATTACCACCAAATTTGAACCGTACCGTACACTAAAGACTTTCTCCTGTGCTAATAATATTATCTACAAAAATGAAATTAAAGACTAAATACGAATAACATTAAACGATATGATTTTTTTGCTGATTATAGTTGCAAGTTCTAATTATTCAGTAGTTCTCCCTAATAGATTTCTATTATTTTCGTAATGTCTGGTAGAGTTCTGTTAGTGGTACCAGCCTCGAGGAGACTAAGACGGTGGCTGACGCGAGGGTTAAGACTGATCATGGAGTATCCGGCAAGCCTGATACAGAAGCCAATTTAGTTACATGGAAAACGACTCTAAACTCAGTGGATGGAGTCAGCAAAGGATATTTATGATACGTCTTGCCAAGATGTTACGAAGAGAATGTAGAGTTGCAGGGGTATAAAGTCGGTGAATTCGTATCTCTCTCTTCCACCGGCTTGCATTGCAGAGCGTGCAGAAACGGGAGCGTGAGGTAGAAAGATATATTATTTTTTAATTTGCTGGCGAGGAAGACGAGCACTCAAGTCACCTGGTGGAAAGTGGTCACCGACGACGATAGACATCGACAAAACCAGGGGTATGGCCTTTGCGATGCTCCACCGTGCGCCATATAATGAATCTAATGCCCCCATTTTATTTGGTGTTATTGGTATCCTCTCTATCCGCGAAACGCTGGCGAATACAAGCTAACATTTTAATAATGTCATGGACGCGAGAGATTATTTCAAATAATTTTCTTTACGATTTTATATACATTTTTGTGCACAGTACTAGTTAAAAGAAATTTTTACTTATAAATTATATGATAAATATGTAAGAATAACTAATCGACTATAAATAAATGATTTATAATTTTAATAAATTAATGCTAAAAATAAGGGTCGAATATTTTTCTTACATATGAAATTGGTTACTTAAAGCTTTTCTGGAATTTTGCCGCAAAAAGCACGGTTATATTTGTGTGATTCCAATTTTTTTATTATAACGAAAGAGAGAACCCGAGACCGGGTTTGTATTTTACTATTTAAATTAAGCTTTTGCATCCGATTCACATACAATGCGTATTTGTAAACTAATTGTTTATCTTCTGAATAAATATCTTATATTATAATTAGCTGTGTACCTATATAATTGAAATGTCAGGTTTTGCCTAAATATTAGTATGATCCAAGTATGAAACTAATCAACGACTTTGATATTGAAGTGTTTTTTATAGAAATGTCTCATACGTATGATTTTTTAAGATATTGATATTATTATTGTTGATTAATTATTTATAAGTTTAAACCAGAGTAAATTTAAGTAGGTCTGTATATTTACTATAACTTTGCATTCGATCGTCAAAACATTGTATTTTACTCGAAAAATTATATGCAATGCGTGACACAGTTGTAATATATCAATGTCAACGGTTGTCCTCTGTCTTGTAAACACGTCACGTAAATTGTCATTTCAGTAAAATAAAATTAACTAGAAACAAATTAATAAGTGAAGTCAACTAATGATATTATTAGTGACTTTGTTATAGCCTAATGAATACGTTTCAAAAGTAGGTATTTATGGACCTGTATCTGTTCCGTTCTTTTTTAGATTAAACGAACCAAGTTGCATGCCATGTGCTTGCCGGTTTGTTTGCCAGAAACTAAGCAAATAAAGCCTTCGTTCATTGTACGTGCCTCGGGTCAAACAAGGCTGACTACAATTGTTATTTAACATTTTGTTCTTTTATTCAATAAAAATATTTTTGTAGCAATATACAAACTATTGATTGCAGACTAGTATCTGCAATTTGTGTTTACTAAGTATTTATCATGATCGGTTCATATTAAAAATCAATTAAAGCGATGACACTTATAGAACGTATATATTCTCTCGCCGCCATCATGACATAGGATGTTACGACTTGTATACGTAGTAAGCCACAGTACCTTTAAATTGAATGACAGCTGAGTTTATACATTGGGACTTTGCGGTCCAAATAAATATAAATATATATATGTATGTATGTATGTCGTCTTTGTACTGTAAATGTAATTTAAATGTAGTTGAGCATTTGAAATAAAAATAAAGACAATACTAAAATAAAAAACGAAATAAAGACTCCAAATATTTTCAAGGAAGTGTCACAGATTTTTTTTAACTAACACTTCGATATCGTATTTAGGAACAGTGACAGTTTATCGATTGAAAAATTTCCTAAACTTCTTTGTTAGCTAACCTACCATTCCTTAGTCTATGCGATGCGAATGCATTTCACTGCAGTGTGATCTTCTTTTGAACACTTAATAATATTCTACTAAAATAAATTGAAACAAGCGTGTACTGCATTGGTAGAAGAAAAACATATTATCAAAGCAATAACCACCTTGTTAATATTCCAACTGCAATATTAATTAAACAACATTCAACATCCATATAAAGATTTACATAAAATAAATGCCAATCTATGCATCTCATATTTTTATTAATTTATAGAAGCTAAAGTTCTATAATTATGCAGTTTATCAAATTTTATAAATTTTTATTTTACCGACTCAGTTTTAGTTAATGTATCTAAGTTAATTAAAATATCCGTTTGAAAGTATGATTTCATCATAAAACATAAAACAAAAGTTCAAGACGTTAGATGTAGTTTGTTGAGTCGCAATGTCAACAGTTTTCTTTGCATTTAAAATTCTTTTTCTTCGTTTTTATTCTTATTACTTTCAATCTTCAAAAATTAAAAGAATTGAAACGTATTTTACATATGATTAATAAACTCGAAATTTGAGTTTTCGAACACTTTTTGGCGCTCAGCGCGGTACAGTCTGTCCCATAACCATGACCGCAGAAAAGTGTTTGAAAAGACATATAATTTAATATATAAATGAAAGCAATAAAATTTATCAAAAGTCCTTATATTTAATGAGTAGCGCGTTACGCGCTGAAAATCCAGTCTGGTCCAGTTTTTATTATAATTACGGTCCAATCGTTTTTGAACAACCGTTGTTTCCTGTCGTTCTTGTTTACTCTAAAATGATTAGTTCAATATTTATTCCTGATATAGCAAAACAAACTCAATAAATATCAAATATTTCAAAGATAATTTTATTATTTTTTCTTTTCTGTTTCAAATTGTTTTAATTAATCATATGTTTACTTAAGCTGTTTTGCTAAGCTGTGTAATTAAAAATACAGCAATTACAAAGACATCTCTGATTTAACCTGCGATATTTCTTTCAAGTTTAGCGACAATTATGGAGTTTGTTATAAATAAAAGTTTATAAGGTCTTGATAACTGAGCGCTGATCTCATAATACGAGGTTGATCTAAAAAGTATCCGACCTCAACTCAAAGATGGCGCCACTCCTTAATAAAAGCTAGTGAATGTAGTTGTGCATATTTTAACAGTTACTCACCAAGGTTTCGGCCATTTTGCACGCGCAGATTTTAGTTGACAGTCGTTTGAGTGAGTAGAAGTGAGTGTTTTTGTGAAAATTGACAAAATTGAGTATCGAGCTGTAATTTTTGTTTTTGTAAGGCAATACGCCTACGCAAATCAAAGATGAGATGGACTCTATGTATGGGGACTCTGCACCATCATTTACCACAGTGAAATTTTTTTTGATGGATCTCGGCTCTGGGGAATAAACCTAATAGAACATAACCGGGTTTGGGGGGGCCCGTTGCCACAGCGCGTCTCCCCATAAGTGACTTAACTTCACCAAGGGCCCCCAGAAGGGGAGCCTAGGCTTGGGCTGTCACTTTTCTGGTACCCGTTAGCATGCTGAATCGAGGGCTGCCCAGGTGGGCCGACGCCTCAGCTCGATTCAGACGCTTTGCAATGATCATTTAATAGCTAGAAGAGCTCTATCTAAATTTTACTACCACTTCTTAAAGCGTTGGCGCTGGGAGAAAGTGGCGCTAGAAACTCCAGCAACGCTCCTTCATCTAATATGGTGTTAAGCTACATTGTCATATAGCAAAGGGTGTGTAATTCGACCTCACCGATGGAGCCGATGTCATGAGTGCGTGTGTATGTCCCTACACTCTAAGTGTAGGGTGTTGTCTACATGTTAGGGTGTCGCTACCTAAGCCTTAAGTGCAGTAATTAAATTATGTATTTAACAAGAAGGAAAACCTAGCCATTGCGTCGCCGGCGGCGCGGCGAAATCATCTGCTGCTTGATTTAGCTCGTCTAGATTAAAAAGATCTAGCGACTTTAAAATGATGCTACATTGTTGCCAGTGCTGCCATTGCATGGCTAGCATGCTGGCTCTTTGAGGCGGCGGGGCCGCTGTGTGCTCGAGTCGGCTCCGGCGCTGGCTGTTCCACGCGGGGCGGAACGCAAGCGTTGGAAGGATGGAGGGTGGAATGCGGTGGTATTGGATGGGATGGGTGGTCGCCTGGAAGAGGCTTCCTTGGGATCGCAGGAACTCTGCGTTTTGGCGCCTTAGGGCAGCCGAGGTAGTTGGCCGTGTGGCCGGGAGTGCGGCAGTTTACGCACGCAGGAGGTTCGAATTGGCGAGGACTCTTTGTCCTGGGTCTGGGACAGGATGCGGTACCGTGATCCCGAGGCATTTGACGCAACGGGGGCGTGCGAAACAGCAGCGTGACCGAATACTTGGCGTTGTGACACTGCCCTGGCAAACCGTTAGAGTGTGGCCGCTCAACGAGAGCGACCGATCCCACAAAGCTGCTCGACATCACAAATGCGCATACCTTCCTTTGAGCGCTCAAGCGTGACTAGCACCATACCATAAGGGCGTTTGGTGCGTGGTTGGTACATACGTTGTTCCCTAGGACTGGAATCTCTAAAGGAGGGCGTCCTGCGGACTCGCCCTCCACCTACAGACCGATCGTGCTATTGGACGATGTGGGAAAACTCTTTGAGAGAATCGTTGCGGCCCGCATCGTCCAGCACCTGGAGCACGTCGGTCCAAATCTGGCGGGTGGCAGTATGGTTTCCGCAAGGGCCGGTCGACCGTCCACGCGGTGCTGCGGGTCAGGTCCTGACGCAGGATGCGGTGTCTCGGGGTGAGGTGTTTTGGCGGTGTCACTCGACATCGCCAACGCATTCAACACCCTGCCCTGGGCCTGCATAAAGGAGGCGCTCCGATCCACGGGGTGCCTCCCTACCTGCAAGGTGATCGGGGCCTACCTTTCGCATCGACGTGTCGAGTTCCCGTGCCGAGATGGGCTCCGGACCATCGAGTGTCGTGTGAGTTCCACAGGGGTCGGTGTTGGGACCGCTTCTGTGGAACGTTGGTTTGATTGGGTGCTACGTGGCGGCAATATCGAGGTGTCGACGTCACTTGTTACGCGGACGACACCCTCGTCACCGCCGTGGCACCAACTTTCGAGGGCTGCGATTCTCGCCACTGCCGGGGTCGCTCAAGTATTGGGCGCATCCGGCGGCTAGGACTAGAGGTGGCGCTCGAAAATCCGAGGCCCGTGAAGTAAAGGGCCTCGGTTTTTCGAACGCGCCACCTGCGGACGCCCACATAATCGTTTGCGGCGTCCGCGTCGACGTCAAGCCGACGATGAACTATCTCGGCCTAGTCCTAGACCGCCGATGGCGGTTTTGCGCCCGCTTTGAGCGCCTCGCGCCTCGAGTGGCGAGAGCAGCGGCAGCTCTCGGCAGACTGCTTCCCAACACTGGCGGACCCAGCAGCTCCTGTCACCGCCTGTACGCCGGGTCGTCAGGTCCATGGTTCTGTCGGGGCACCGTGTGGGCCGACACCCTCCAAAAGGTGTGCAGGCTGTACTGAGAAGAACCCAGAGGTGTTGGCCATCCGGGCCGTACGGGCTACCGGACCATCTCCGGCGAGGCGGCGTGCCTGTTGGCTGGCTCCTTGCCCTGGGACCTGAACGCAGAAATCCTCGCGTCACTCTTCTTCTGGCGTGAGGAGGCGAGGTCTCGGGGCTTTACGCCAGCCCGGAAGAAATAAGGGGCGCAGAGACGAATTGCGCTCACTTGCAATACAGGAGTGGGAGCTGCGGCTGGAGCACCCCAGCGCTGTCCGTCAAACAATAGAAGCCATACCGCCCGTTCTTAAGTGGTGGCTGAAAGAGGACACGGCTCCCTAACATTCCGCGCGACGCAGGTTCTCTCCGGGACACGGCTGTTTCAGGAGGTACCTGTGCCGCGTGGCGTAGGAGCCTACAGGAGAGTGCCACCACTGTGGCGTATGTGCCGAAGAGACGGCCCAACACGCGCTGGAAGAGTGCCCAGCCTGGGTCGAGCAACGCCGAGAGCTGCGTAGTGTCGTGGGGCACGACCTTTCGCTTCCTGCCGTAGTGCGCAGGATGCTAGAGAGCGAAAGGTCGTGGGGCGCCGTCCTTGCTTTTTGCGAGGACGTGATGGCCCGGAAGGAGGCCGCGGAAAGGGACAGGGAGGCCGTGAGCGCTCTGGCTATCCGCAGAAGAAGGCCAGGGCGCCGAAGAGTGGCGTACGCGCAACCTTCCCCTGACACGGCCGGCAAGAGGTGCCCGCCGCCCAGAGAAGGCCTCAGAGGGAGCGCCGTGCTGTTTGTTCCGGCACGGCGCCTAGCGACGTTCCGGTGTCCCAACACACCCGGTGGAAGGCCCGAAAGCGGCGAGGGCACGTCGCGCCGGGGTCGCCGAAGACTGTCATCAGCGCCCGCGGCCCGGCTCAAGCGACATGCGAAAGGAACAACCGTTGGTTTTAGTGGGTATACCGGCCGCCCATCTTGGTCCGGGAGCCCCACATATCTCCCTGCCCCTCACTTTGGGCGGGGAATCCGTAAGCTGGAGTTTTCCAACGGCAAAAAAAAAAAAAAAAAAGACTGGAATCTCTAATTCTTCTTAGGCAGCCCTTTGACCACTGTCCTAAGTACGCGCTCATCCGGGAGCGAATGTGTGATATTGGTGTGCCTTTTCCTGGAGGAAAGAGGTCACCTTCCTAAAATCATCGGAATTCTCGAGTTGTAATTTGATCCCCTGATTGCTATCAGAGGCCTCAAATTTGAATCTATTGGATAGGGCCGAGCGAATGTCGACCCATTTCTCCTTCTCGCGGAGGTAAATCGGCGGTGGGCGTTTCCCTACTGGTAGCCGTGCCTGGGAAGGCTGGGACGGCTGGGCGGGGCGAGGGGCCGGGGGCGCCTAGGATCGGCGGGATGGATGGATAGGGGTTTTGTCGCCTGGGAGGACGACGGTTTGGGAACCTGCTGAGGGCAGGTGGTGGGGATGTCAGGCTTTGCAGCCTTGACGGGAAGGACGGGTGCGGGTGATGAGGTGCGCACCTTGCGCTTCCTCTTGGATTTGACGGTTTTGAAGCCGTCGTCTGGTTGGGATCTGGAGCGTTGGATAGCCTCGACCTCCATGTCCAATTCCGAGCGGATGCTAACGTCGACATAATTGTCGTCGCTATCATCCTCTGGGAATGGTCGGGACGGTCCAGGCGTTGATGCGGGAGTTTCGCTTTCGGGAGGAAGGTTCTCAGATATTAGCTGGTGAACGGCGTCGGTGAGCTTCATGTATAGCTTTCGACCGAGCTTCTCGCTGATTGCCTTGGTATCGATACCAAAGCGAGTCGAGCTCTCGGTCGACCATTGTGGCAGTTGTCTTGTCTAGCAGGTGGCGAGACATCTGAGCGTCATCTGACGCAATCTGTGAGCCTTGGCGGTTGCCGGGCGTAGTTTCCTACCGCCATGCCGGCTCGGCGGAGGTGTGTCTGATTGGTTTTGAAACAAGAATCAGAATATTAAAACGTTCGGTAGGCCTAGAAAGTTGTGAAACAACTTGTTCGGCAAGAAACAAGATAATTAACCCTAAGAAACAAGATTTTTGCGCTTGCAACAAGCGGCTAGCAACACAATTGTGTTATGCAAACGAGTTGCAAAACACAGCTGCGTACAAGCCGACCGCTTGAGGTAGCGCAATAAATAGCAACCGCGATTACGTCAGCGGTGCGACAAAAGGCTCTATGAGCGCAGGTGCACTCATAAAACACAGATGGCGCAGCGCGGCGATTTCGCAGAAGCGGACGACCTGTAGGATGCGACGTGAGCTTGAGACTGCGGCGAACACGTGCGATCGCTGCTGGAGGCGCTCTGTGTTTGCACAGTGAAATTTTGGGCAGCTGAATTTTAACGCGACGTAAGAGCTTGGGAGACGATGAACGTTCGGAACGTCCAAAACTGCAACTACTGACGATAACATTGCTAAAGTTCACAAAATGGTGTTAAACGACCGCCGAATTAAACTGAGAAAGATAGCAGAGGTTATGAAAATGTCCAAAGAACGTGTTTGTCACATATTAAATCAAGATTTAGGCCTGAGAAAGCTGTCCGCGCGTTGGGTGCCGCGTTTGCTCACATTAGACCGAAAACATGTTCGAATGAACATTTCCAAAGCTCCGTTGGCGCAGTTTAGGCGCAATAAATCGAGTTTACCGCCGATTAATTACTGTAGATGAATCTTGAATACACCATTATACGCCCGAAATAAAACTACAGTCAAAACAGTGGACTGCAAAGAGGAACCAGTTCTAAAAAGCAAAACTGTTTTTCGCTGGGAAAGTGATGCGACTGTTTTTGGGATAGTCATGGAATTATCTTTATCGATTATCTTAAAAGGAAAAACTATTAAAGAGCATACTACGCATCATTCTTGATGAGCTGAAGGCACAAATTACGGAAAACGGCACATTTGCAAAAAAATCTTGTTTCACCAAGACAACGCGCCGTCTCACACCTCAGGGTTGCCATGGCAAAAATCCACGAGTTACGGTTTCAACTGCTTGACCATCCGCTTACTCACTAGATCTGGCCCCAAGCGACTTCTTTTGTTCCCTCATCTAAAACTGCGCTCGGAGGACAAAGATTTTCATCAAATGAGAGGCAATCACCTTTAGAACAGTTATTTAGCAGAGAAAAACACCGAGTATTATTTGGACGGGTTACAAAGATAGGAGCATCGCTGAGAGAAGTGTGTAGAGTTACAAGGAGACTATGTAGAAAAATAAATAAAAATAAGAAAAAAATCTTTTATCATTGTTAGGTCGGAAACTTTTCAGACCACCCTTGTATATCAACGTCAAAGTTTTGTTCAACTAAATTTTATTTTGTGCGCCTCTTAAACGAGTTTTCTTAAATTGTTATTAAGTCAGATCACGAAAGTGGCATTTTCTTCTCAATTATTTGAGTTAATTTATTAATAAAATATAAGAAATAAACTCTGACGAGTTATTAAATATAGGCATGTATTTCTAAATAGTTTATTCACCTAATAATATAATATGCCTAAGAACATAATTTGTATCATACTTAATTAATGTTGTTTTCAATTAATTGATTTTATAAATTATATTTACATTTAAACTTTTTTGATAATTTATAAAACATTCATATTTTCAAGGTTATATAAAAAAACATTTTATAAAAAAAGTAAATAAATATTTTGTAGCGATAAGGCAATATAACACTAAAGGACTAGAGGCGGTACCACCGCTGTACCTACTACTGCCTCAAAGCAGTAGTGTGTAAAATATTAATGTGTTCCGGTTTTAAGGATACCGTATCCTTAGCTAGCGTATTTACCGAGTAAACGATATCTGATGAGGATGATCACGACAAGAGTAAAAACAAATTAAGACTTTTTTGAGTTTAATTTTGTTTGCAATGTTACTGATACTTTTGTTTGTTTGCAGGGTCGATGATGAAAGATCAGTCTGAGGAATAATTCATCACACATTCATGAACACAGACGATGAGAACGAACTTAAACTTTTTTCGATCAGTACATTTTTATCAGTCAGATAAGCAAGAGCTTATTTTATATTTTTCCTTGGTGTAAATAAATATAATAAGCTTGTCCAATAGTTTAATTAAATTATGTTCATATAATAATAATAATGACGGCACGTATATGCACAATAATAAATAAAAATTTTCCGTATCTATCTCACAAAAGTTTTATTCAATTGCTTGCTTCAGACTAGGTGTTACGTATTTTGATTCTGGTCTCGATTATAAGCTGGTTCTGTTATACATCGCGTATTAATGAGAGAGTTCTAGCTTAATTGCGCATGGTAATTTGTATTTACGTACAAGTAACGCACACAATATATTATATTTCTTATTTTAAAGCTTGTATGCAATATGCATCAATTGACTCCATTTAATATTTTGGTTTTCAGTTAATGTTGTTTGTCTGAAATTACAATTAGCGTTCACGTCACAGGAGCTTTACCGTTGACATTGCATGTAATCTGTTTATAAATGCTAATTGGAGTTTATAATTGAAATAATTATTTTATACCATAAGCACTTAGTATAAATAATTAGAGAAGAATATCATTGAAGTTTATGATAATAATACACATTCAAAAATACAATTAAATATTTTAAAGATTTATTGCACCGTTATAGCCTTCCGTGAACGTATAGACAAACCTAAAATTTACTCCACATCACACATCATCACATCATCAGCCTTTGTTAGTCCACAGCTGGACATAGGCCTCCCCTAATACATCCCTATCCATTAGGGGGTTATGGACTGTATCCCACCACGCTGGTCCAATGAGGTTTGGTGGGTAGACTAATTTTTTACATGCCCATCCGACGTATGGATCATCTTACTTTTCAGACAATTGGGTGATCGGCCCGAATTGCCCTAAGCAACTAGAAAACAATAATGAAAATTTGTTGAGTCCCGGCAGGTTTCGAACCCACGACCTCCGATTTCTAAGCACACGCCCATACCACTAGGGCTAGGAGGCTTACTCCGCTCTAATTAAAATATATTTTAAAATCAATAATTATATTATCATAATTTTAATATATCTTACTTATATCTCATTTTTATATTACACAATATCAAATATATTGATAAGTTTTATACGTGGATTTTACTAATATTTGAGAAAAATCTAATATTTCAATTTTATAGCTGCTTATTAAAAATACCAATAATTTATTGAGAATATTGCTCATAGTATATTAAATAAATCGGCAGTAAACGCTCAAATGAAATAATAAAATACTTGCTATCGTTTGCAAAACATCCATCAAATAAAATAAATCGTTATATGTTTAAATAAGACGGACGATGTTATTAAAATTAAATTGATATATAGTTACTACAAACAGTTATAACCGTCCATGGCCGAGTTGCGACATATATGACGCAATAGCGATGAACACAATGTTGTATCGTTGTATAATGGCATAAAATGTCGAGCAAAATTCCAAATAAATGTATATACAAAACAGGGCTTTCACTAATCGGTAAATATTCATGTCAAACATTATTATGCAATACAACAACATACAAATACAAAATACAACTTAATGATACCTTTAAACTGAATGTTAACATCTCCATTACAGAGGACCGCTTCGTTTATTTAAATTTTTAATTTTAATATTCAGCAGCGACATCGGAAAATGTACGCTGTGAACGTTTCGCGATGTAAATCACTCTTGCGAATCATTTCACCTTTCCGTTTATATTATACGATGCTCTTTGATTATTCTAGTATATCGTTTTTAACTATTTGTAAATTCATGGTGAAATAAATGTATTTAATACATATTAAAAAAATAAACTAAAGAAAAAAAAAATATTTCTTCGTTTTAATTAAAAAAATAGGATCACAATAATTTTGTTATTATTCATTGAGCTACCAAGTAGCCCATAATAAGTTTCCATTACTATGATACCGCAGTGCATTATAATGAGAACAATTTCCTACTTCACTGCAGCGGAAATCATTCTGGAAAGCAATATTATTCCAATAGCGACCATCACGGATATTTGCTTCAATATAAACAAGTCTGTGCTAAAATTTGTGTGGTTTAATTGTATCGTATAAGGAAGTAATAACAAAAGTTTTAATATTCTTTTTTAAGTCGAATACCTTACTTAGCGCTATTACATTCACTTAAATTTAAAAAAAAAATATTACACGAAACCATCCGGAGAAAAAAAAATTAATGAAAACGAACCTCTTGACGACATCGTAACCTACAACAATAATTTAAATGGAGACGAAATAACTTGTTAAAGCATTTACTTTGTAAAGGAGCACTCGTAAAAATATAAAAAACTCTTTATACAAATTATAAAACATATAGAAAATCATTAAACTAAAAAAGTAAATAGAACTCAAAAATTTTATAAATCGACAAATAAAAGTGTCAAAACCGCCATGGCACAACAATGAGCTATTTTGTAAGCGGACCTTTTGTGCAATTTACCTCTATACACGATTGTCCGTAATTTTATCGAATACTTCAGTAATAAAACATCAAGCAGTTACGTGAGACAATGGGCTTCCCTGTCAGATTAGCACAAAAGATCTTTTGTCCTGAACGTCGTCAGTCAAGTTCAATAACAAATGGTGGTTGTTTCGTTTAAATAAATTAATAATGCTTATCATCACGGCATTTCGTTCCAATTCCAATGAATATAATGGTTAAAAGTTACAAAAAAATTGTTTATGTAATTATTATGTTTTTAATTAAACATAAAACTTTCTATTGTACTCAATACAAATTGTCACATCATAAGCAAAAAGATGTTGCGATTATCCGGAGTTTTATAAATAATAATATAATAATAATAAAGCTTTATTTAGTTTTAATTTTAACTGCCTCCGTAGCCTAGTGGTAAGGGCATGTGTTTACAAATCGGAGGTCTGAGTTCGAATCCCACGGGACTCAACAAATTTTCATTGTTGTTTCTAGTTGGTTAGGGCAATTTGGGGACCGATCACCCAATTGTCTGAAAAGTAAGATGATCCATGCGTCGGATGGGCATGTAAAAAGTCGGTCCACCCACCAACCCGCATTGGACCAGCGTGGTGGGATACGGTCCATAACCCCCTGATGGATAGGGGTCTATTAGGGGAGGCCTATGTCCAGCAGTGGACTATCACAGGCTGATGATGATGATGATGATGATTTAATTTCATACACACTATAAAAAAAATTACACAACTATTTACCAAATAACAAAACAGTGTTTATAAATTATTGAAATCGAATTCAGTCATCCGATTAAGAAAAAAAAATATTATCATTGGAAATATATATATGCCAATATTAATACTACGTCGTAAGTGCTAATTGCATAAGGAAGCTTTATGTTTTAAAAATTTAAACCCTCTTTGAAATTTGCTAAGCGTTTAAAAGTATGCATGCTACCGCAACGTGATAAAATACCACTGCGTCCCGTCTCTGGGAGTAAAATTACATGAATAATTAAATTGTTTACCGTATTTTTCTGTGACATTACAATAATTAAAAGTATTTTTTATTTATTTAGTATGTTTTAAGCTGCGCTCATACCTTATGTCATCAATGAATACATAATGTTACGCTAAGTCATCCAGAGTTTATAAAGAAATTTATTGATAGATGCTATATAATATAGCATCTATCAATACTTAATTATAAGAATTGACACTAACTCAATAGGCTCATGGGTCGAAGCAGATTAGGTGTTGCTCCCCCCGAACGGGTTCTAGCTTTCTCGTAGTGGTGGCTCAGTACCTGCGGCTTGGGTCAGCCGCGGAGGAGCTAAGAGTAACCTGCCCAGCCTGAGGAGTAAGGCCAAACGTGAAGAAGGCTGCTTCAAGCTGGCAAGGGAAGCCAGCTTTGGATTCGCCTTAGAGGTTGCAGCGGACGCGGAAGAGGCGCTACCATCCCTGTCCTCTTCATGCGGGGGAAGAGAAGCGTCGGTAGTTCGTAGGCTGTTCTCCCTATTCTTTCCTATTCTCCGCGACTCGACGGGGCCGCACCGCTTATGTGGTGTGGAGGGGCAGTGGGAGGAGGGGACATTTGGCATGGTGTCGTCGATCTCTCCTCCTTCTGCGGCCGAAATGGAGCCAGTGGCGGGGCTTAACATCGAAGCCACCGCTAGGGGCTGGAAGCCTGGTCCCTGCGTGGGCTGTGAAATCCTAGCTTCTATGGCCCCTGAATAACAGGCTCGGGGGAGTCTGTTACCTCACTTCCTGCCTCGGCGGCCTGCGCTGATGGGTTCGCAGAAGAGTTTAAAACCGTTCCTGTGACCCAAACCTAAAGGCGTCAGGAAGGCATAACGTGGTGGTTTAAGTCGGTGCGAGTGCGACATAATCCGTCTTTGCCTCTGCGATAACCGGTATGATAAGACATTTCCCCACGGTATAAAAATGATTAGGTGTTGCTATATTAATTCTGTTTATAAGCTGGTCCCGCTAAACTTTGGTATATATTAGTTAGTTTTAATTATGCATAGATTGCAAATTTAACTTCCATATCGCTCATTGTTAGTATGGAGTAGACGTAGTGGTAGAAATTTATTATTGTAATAGTTGTTTGCTTTAATTACAAGTTGGCAAACTGTAATTGCTTGGTCGTATACAAATTGACTTAGTTTAAAACCTACTTTATTTGATCATACCTGAGCTTTATTTTTAGGATGGATTCTGAATGGATTTTTAAATTCATTGTTATATTACTTTCGAAAACGTTTTGTTGCTTGGACATGCACTTTTAGGACAGAATTAAAGTTAAAACATTTCCAGATTCTTAACGTAGAGGTTACCTTAAATATAACTATGGGTTAAAACCTTTGCGTGTATGCGCTTATAGGCTGAACAAAATAAATGGCCTACTGATATTTCTGTCATTTAAAGAACAAGTAAAATTCATTGTGTTAATGTATTTCGTTATGAATAGTCTCTATCTGCAATTTTGTATTTAATTTGTTTTTAAAAACAGTACCAACTCATTGTTTTAATTGAAAATGGAAATATTCAGAGCGATCATGCAAAGAAACGAACTATGCAAACTATATATAAAAAAGAACTGTGCAAAGTCCTGGCTTAAGGCCAAAATAGAATTCAAGCGGATAAAGTTTTCCTTTATTGTACTTTACAAATTGTCACTAATTATAAAGTTGTATTTTATAAAGCTCAGAAGAAATTCTATTTATTTAAAAGCTGGCGGTAACCTTTTATTTTTTTTGACATTTATGCCTAAAATTGCTTACCATCAAAAATTTGTAAATTTAAAAAAAAAAACAAATTTTTTTGTTACTTTGTTAACATACGTTTTGCTTTCATTGCTTTAAACTTTTTTTTTTCTCATAATAAAATTATGTACAAATTAGATCTTGCATTGCTAATGATGATGAGGTATTTATGCATTATCTTAAATCAGTCTTCGAAAGGCAGTAAAATAGATTTGGTTTAAAAATATAGGAAACTATGATTTTTTGCTTTAAACAGAATTTTAATGCTCTTTTGGAATACTCACAGTTCAACTGTGTGTTAGTTTACTAGGTATAGTTCCTAAGTGGCAGGAAGAATAAACTCAAATTTTGCAGTCATTATAAAAAGTCTAAATATAAGACGCCAGTAGTTTTTAACATGCTGTCATTAAAGCAATGAAATGGTTTCATTAATTATATGTTAAATAATTTCACAAATCAATTAAACGTTATTATAAATCTTTCATTGATTTATATTACACGCAGCAGTTTAACCAACTTACGTTAACGTTATGTTACTTAACGAAAACTTAAAAAAAAAAGACTATACGTCAAGGGGATATTGAAATGTAATATTATAACTTTCCAGATATATGGAAGATTGCATATGAATAAGATTTAATTTTATTTTAAATTCTGTTTTACATCTTTGGTTATAAAAATAGTGCGAAACAAAAGAATAATAAAAACGCTCTATTAGTTCAATTCTCTAAGCTCAGACGTTAGAATGAAATTTTATTTTTAACAACCTTCTGTCTTTAAAATCAAAATATGCTAAACTGAAAATTTTAGAAGTATAAATACAGCAAAAGCAATTTAAGACAGAATTTTTTGATAAAAATGATACATATACATCACTTAATCGTTCATTAAGAATAAAAACAGATAGCAATAATAGCTTCTATGATCGTTCAATATTTAATAAGTTGACGAGTTCTCGTCTGGAATGGCTAAGAACCACACATATCGAACTGGCGCCCTCAAGGGAAATTAAATGCAATCTGCAAATACGTAACAAGATTTCTGATAGAACCATAAGTCATATTAATGCCTATACGAATAAGCATATCCCACTTTATTCAATGAATACACATAACACCAAACTCAATAATCGTTTATTTATCAATAAAGGTAGCTTATTTACGATTACATTAACTGTTTTGTATATTCTTTGTACTTAAAATTACAAACTAATCCAATATCAGATTGTAATGAATACATTAGTTATGGTGATAAAAAGGACATACGAACTCAAATAATTATATCTTTTTTTAATTAAGTTTGCAATAATTAATTATTTTATCATATTTGTGATGTTTAATTTATAATATCAGTTCAATAATATCTATTGAAAGTATACTGCAAGTACTAAATATATTATAAATATTTAATTTTTTTTAAATACACCGATTTAATTGTTTTTTAATATACCTAAATTTTAATAGAGTCAACTTTATTCGGTTGGGTGTTGCGGGCTTACTCAGAATCTATTATTCACCTATTTTAGCCTGAGTATAAAACTACTGCTGGAATTCAACTACCGTTAACTCCGTATGCATAAATGGAATAAATAATTAACATTACCAATTGATAGCGACGGGATGAAACTTTTACGGCTGGATGAACAATACTTCCAACTGACCTTTGATCACTGACCCTGCAAAGGATCAAAAGCATAGGTAGAATGATAAAAAAATTAAACACAACAAACTCTGTATAGTGTTTACTTAAATATTTTTTTCCATTCGCGTAAACGCCGGAGAGTGTTGGCAAAATTATTTAAAAAAAAATCATAATAGATAGGGCGTGTATTAGAGGAGGCGCCTATGTCCAGCAGTGGACTAACACAGGCTGATGATGATGATGAATAAATCTTGTTTAAAATGTATATATTTAGTATATTGTGTTAGTATAGTAACAACTTGACTGCTATCATAATGTGTAAAATTGATGTAAATAAAAACCTTATTACATAAATTTCGCCATTACCAAACAAAAATACATATTGTTAATTATTGCAAAAAGTTTAAATGTAAAACCATATAAGCAAATCATCAAAATGAAAATATTATTTACTGAGTATGATACACATAATATGAAAAGCAAAATTTTGCGAATAAATGACAAAGAAGTTGTTGTCAATCTTTTACAATGCGTCAAAGAGTTCGTTTCATATATTCTTATTTATAGTTGATAAGAAAGTGCGAGTATCCAGTTCTAACTAAATAACAAACTTTAAAATCTCGTTTAGGAGGCGCACAAAGAAAAATTAAAGTTTAACAAAACTTTTTGACGTTGATATATTATGCGATCAGCGCTCAGTTATCGAGACTTTATAAAATTTTCTTAATAACAAACTCCATAAGTGTGGCGAAACTTAAATGCAGTTTCATTTAAAAATTATCACAGATAAAATAAGGGATCATATTATAATAGCTGATTTTTTTTAAGTTACACAGAGCCTAGTTAGCAAAAATAGATACAATTTGAAACAGAAAAGGTCAAAATCTTTGAAGTATTTGACGTTTATTAGAAGTTCATTTTCTTTGTTTTGCTGTATTTGATATTAATAATGACTGAGGCTTCATCTAAACAAATTTTGATCAAACTAAAATAGTACTTCCCAGTAATGAAGCAGCAACGGTTTTTACAAACAATTTTAACATAATAATAATTTTTATTAGTGCTAGGTCCCTTTTTATAGGGGACTTTTTGAGGCGGTGGCATCGCGGTGCCTATTTATGCCGCAAAGGGGTGTGAAAACACTATATGGTATGCACCATAGACAGTGTATTTACTGGGTAAACGAGACGTAACATCCTATATCTCATGGTAGGCACCGCGTTGGCGATACCCTGGTACCTGTTTTTGGGCTTCGGTGACCACTTTCAGTTAAGGTATGCCAACTGCTCGTCTTGCCATAAATTAAAGCTCATATATTAAAACAAACATATAAAATGACACGTTGTTACAACACTTTTCAGCGGTCACGGACAGGCTGTCCCACGCCGACCACTAAAATGTATCCGAAAACCTCGGATTGAAACATTATTAAACATGTAAATAAACGCGATTAAATCAGTGTAAATTTTTTACTGATTATGTGTAGTATGGCCCTCAAATAATATTACTAATTTTAGAGTACTGAGTTTAAATTAGATAAGCTTAATCAGAGTTACTCATTGCAATAGTTTTTGCTATGAACACAACGTAACTGATTACTCCCAACTGGTCAAATAAGAAATAAGATTACGTCATTCTCTTGATAAAAGTTTTTTCAAGTTATTTTTGTTTTTTATATTAGTCTTCTTTGGTGTTGCACTAGTTGGTTAATTAAATTAAGCAAGGTTTAACTTGTTTTCAGAAAAGACATCTCGACTCAATACATTTAAATAAACGAATTTTTCATTTTACTTCTAATGACATTAATTAAAAGAGATTATAATAATATATATCTGTATAATTATAAATAATTCTATTTGTAATAATAATTTTGGTTATACTTGAAAAGAGTAATCGGATATGAATCTCTAGCAAATGAACTTATAAATAATATTACTATTATTATTACTCACAACATGATTTACATACATAAATCCTAGTATTATCATTTAACTGCCTGTAGCCTAGTGGTATGGGCGTGTGCTTTAGAAACCGGAGGTCGTGGGTTCGAATCCTGGGACGCAACTTTTCATTGTTGTTTCTAGTTGGTTAGGGCAATTCTGGGCCGATCACCCATTTGTCTGAAAAGTAAGATGATCCATGCGTCGGATGGCATGTAAAGTCGGTCCACCCACCAACCCGCATTGACCAGCGTGGTGGAGATACGGTCCAAACCCCCTAATGGATATGGGGTGTATTAGGGAGGCCTATGTCCAGCAGTGGACTAACAAAGGCTGATGATGTATTATCATTTAAAATATACTGCCTTTGTATTTTAAAACAATTGAAATTCTAAAATAAAACAAAATATTTTTCTATTACATATTACCACAATCATCAGTCAAGAGTATGCCTCACGTTTTTATAAACCTTTTTGACAGACATTTTGACAAATTTTATTAAGAACCAGTTTGTCCTGTCCAGGTGTTTTAACATTTGTTTATAATTAACAAAAATATAAGTCATTAGTTTGCTTAGAAAAAAAAAGGAATGGGATAATACGCTTACTAAAATAATTAAGCTGGTTATCTTAATATAGACAATATTTATAAATTTTTTCTATATAAAGGAGTTTTTTCTACGTTAAAATACCTCTTGATTGTAGGTACCCTTAAAGTAGTATCTTTAAAGCTTTAGTTATAGTCTCGAAGTCTTTTGAAACATTGTCAGAGAAACTTGCCTTGGAAGTTCACAACTTCCGAAGTTTAAATATCTTAAGTTTACACTAAACTGTGTTGCTTTTTAGGTAAATTTTAATAATAATGTGCCAATTTCATTGCAATAATTATATTAAGTTGAGGAAATACCTGATTGAATTATTCTTATAACATTTAAGAGTTTTTAGAACTATTATATGTCATATCTATCACGATGTAAAGCACTATGCTTTTATTTAACAATAACTACATAGTACATTCTGTTAAAAAGTTGAAACTGAATTTAATGTGAGACCACCATAGTTTTAATTTATATAAAGTAAATGATAAAACATGTACTATGTTACATCATGTGCAGCAAATTACAATTTTCAATTAATTATAATGGATTGTGCAAAAATAGTAATAGGATGTATAACTTTAAAAATACCTTTCAAAATCATTTTTTTTCCGTAAACACTTTATTCTTTGATTTTAGCAGAATATTATTATGTGTTCAAAACAAGATTACACTGCGGTGAAACGCTGTCGTAGACTGAGGAATGGTAGTTTAACAAAAAAAGAAAGAAATCTAGTTACGAAATTAAATTCATTTTTAACTATCACTATTTAAAAACGACGTGATTGTTAAAAAAAACCTCTAAAACATCCTAAAATACAAACAAAAAAGTTAGTCTACATTGCAATTTTTGGTTTACATGCATTTAATGGCCTTAATTATCACTTTCAGAAGGTACAAAGAAGACATACATATTACATTACAATGGAAGTACCACGGTGCTTATTTCTGCCGCAAAGTCCCAGTGTATAAACACCGCGGTCTTTCAGTTTCAAAGGTACCGTAGAAGGCTACTACGAAGACAATTCGTAGTACGCTACGAAACATTCTCTGTCATCATGACGGTGACAGAATTGAAACGTTCTATAAGTCTTATCGCTTTAATCAACAAAAAAAAGGATCATAATAAACACTTCATCATCATAAACAGCCTTTAACAGTCCATTGCTGAAATAGGTTTTTAATGAACGCCAAGATGGCGTCCATTAAAAACAGTTGGAGATGATTGCCACGCTGAGAGGGGCGGATTGGCAATTGACTAATTGCACTTGTACTGCGGATCTGTCAGCGGTGGGGTAGTCACATTCCTACTACGCCTTCAAATAAGCATTTACAAAAAAGAAAAATGAAGATACTAATATGCAATTAAGTTTTAATAGTACTGCTACAAAAACGGTATTAATTGAATATAAGAACTAAATGTTAAAAAAAAAACAAGTCTTCGAAAGACGAGAAGTCTCAACAGCCTTGTTTGACCCGAGGCACGTACAATGAACGATGACGTTTTTATTCTGCCGGTGGTTTTATTTACTTAGTTCCTGCATTTCAAACAAACTGACATGCTTTGTTCGTTTAATCCAAAACGGAAGGGAAACGGAAACAGACTCATAAATACCTAATTTTGTAAACCTTAAATTACTTTGGCTAAAACTATTATAGAAACGGTCACTTATAATATAATTAGTTGATTTTATTTATTAATTTGTTTTTAGTTAATGTTTTTAACTGAAATGACAATTTACGTGGCAGAGCTTAACCTTTGCCGTTGATATATTACAACTTTGAACGAGTATTTCGTAAACATAAAGACCAACGTAAAATTTACCCTGGTTTAAATAAAATGAATAGTAAATCAACAATAATATTTTCAATTTTATTAAATATCTTACTTACGTCACACTTCAATATCAAAGGCGTTGATTAGTTTCATACTTGGATCATACTAATATTTGGCCAAAACGTGACATTTCAAATAAATAGGTACACAGCTTATTGCTCCAAATTATTTAAGTAAATTGCTTAAACGAAATAGATTCAGAAGATAAACAATTAGTTTAGAATTATTCATTGTATGTGATTTGGATATTATAATATTAATAATAAAATACTAGACGTGACCCGGGTTCTCTCGTTCGTTCTGATAAAAAATGGAATTATGAACATAACTGTGCTTTTGCGGCGAATGCCAAAAAGTTTTCAAGTGACAGATTTCTTACTGCAGTTTGCAAGAAAAATATTGACTATTATTATATAACAGAAATCATTAATTATAAATTATACAAGAATAACTCTTATGTTATAAATTTTAAGTTTAAATTTATTTCAATTAGTTTTTGTAAAAGCGTAACAAACATTTTCAACAAACCTCTCGTTTATGATATTATTAGGATGCTAGCTTCTATTTACCAGCGTTTCGCGGGTAGAGAGGTAGTCAATAATACCATATAGTATAAAAGGGCTATTTGGGGTGGTACTACCGTGATGCCAGCTTCTGTATTCCCCTTCAAACCAGAACACGGTAGCACCGTATCCGGCGTATGTACTGGGCAAACAAGACTTATCACTATAAGTCTCGCAGTAGCGCAGAAAGTAGACCGTACCTCTGGTTTTGTCGGTATCTATCGTCGTCGGTAACCACTTTCCATCAGGAGGCTTGACTGCTCGTCTGCGTCAGTTAGCATTTTAAAAAGTTATAAGTTGTTCTGCAACTGCAATACAGGCCGGTGGAAGAGGAGAGACTACGAACTTTCATACCGACTTTTATACCACTGTCAAATTCAAATATCTTTATTCAATTCAGAAGTGTAACACTCGCTTATTGATTGTCTAGGACGCTACCACCGATTCGGATATAAGACGCCTCCAACCTGAGAAGAACTGGCGATAGAAACACATCGGGCCTATTTTGTCATCTTTGAAATAATCAAATGTACATATAAATATAAATTTATTACGTACCGTTCTGTCATACGTATATTAAATTTGAAGAGCCTGGAGCGAGCATATTATTACCGGATTGTACTATCATTTATAAATTCATTTATGTTATAATAACCTTTAACACATAAACATTACTGTACTACTTTTTAAATTTATTTATAGTTACACTCTGAACGTTTACTGGGATTTTGTTGTAAAAGCGTATACATTGTCCCATTAAAGATTAACTTATTCTTCGCAGTGTAGTTGCTGGAAGAATTGGATTATTTTGTTTCTAGTATTTAAGTTATGTGTATAAGATGCCTGCGAAAATCATTTCTATTTTTCTGCACATCCATTAGGTTTTCTTAAATGTATTGAGAATTAACGGTTAGTATTTTAATCTCAGTGAACAATATTGTAATAATAAGCTTGATTTAAAATACAGTAACCTATATTTTAAATCTATATTAAATCTAAATATATAATACGCACGTCATCATATTTTTTTTTATATTCCAGCTCTTAGGGCTTGCAAAATCTAGAGTGCTGAGTACATTTTTCATTTGCATCTTAACCTTTTACATCTCCTAATCAAATGAATTGATTTGATTATTATATTAAGTAAGATTGACGATCTCATTAAAATAAATTGATTTAAAGTTATTGCAAACAGTTTTTAGTATCCATATGCGAGGTATCACCTATTTGACTTAATAGCGATGAACATAATGTTGTATCATTGTATAATGGCATAAAATGTTGAGCAAAATTCCAAATAAATGTAAATACAAAACAGGGCTTTCTCGAATCGTTAAATATTCATGTCAAAAATTATTTTGCAATGTACCAACATACATATACAAAATACTCCTAAATGATATCTTAAACTGAATGTAACATCTTCATAACAGAGGAATGCTTCGTTTATTTAAATTTTTAATTTTAATTTACAACTGCGATATCGGAAAATGATACGCTGTGAACGTTTCGTAATGTTCCAAAATCACATTTCAAAATCACTCTTGCTGATCATTTTACCTTTCCGTTTATATTTTACGGTGCTCTTTGATAATTCTAGTGTTTCGTTTTAACCTATTTCTACATGTATAGTGAAATAAATGAATATGCCATGTATTTTAATTATGAAATCAAAAATTATAATGCCATAACACTACATTTTAGTAATAAAACAGGATCACATAAATTTCGTTATAATTCAATGAGCTGCCAAGTAGTCCGTAACAAACATTCGATTAGTATGATACCGCAGAGCATTATAATGAGAATAATTTCCTGCTTCACTGTCCCGGAAGTCATTATTGAAAGCGATCTTATTCTGATAGCTGCCATCATAGATATTAGTTTTAATAGAAACAAGTTCAAGCTAAAAAAAGTATTGATTTTCATTTTGGGGCTAAATAGGTTAATAATATATGCACAGATAAAACTAACTTTCGATAATAATTCTTTGTTATATTTGAATAGATATTGTTTCAAATGAAAGATTCTTACATTTTTAAAGCTGACAAGTGCAGTACCTATAAAATTAAATTACTCTAATGACAATAACTTCTAGTTACTGTAGAAACAGGGCTTTATGTACGTATTAATGGTATATTAACTAAATTATATATAGTATAAATAACAGTTCTGGGTTTTATTTATAATGAACCGCAATAATATTCTAATTTATCATTGTAATTTTACTTTTTTAATATTATTTTTCTAATGCTTTATAACCTGTGTAAACTTAAAACTGTAAAAAAGTAAAAGTACGTAAAATTTAAAAAGAAAGATATTTTTATAAAACTCCTTTTAATAACCCTTAAGGTCACATCTATGTTTATATATAACAATAAAACATATAAATAATTAATTATGGCGTAATAAAAAAATCTTAAAATAGGTTGAGGGCCTTAATAAATAAAATAAACAGAATATAGGCTATAAAAGAAAAATACATTTCTTCCCTATTTGAAGCACTTTTAAAATATTATAAATATATATAAGTCCAATACGCTCGAACGAAGATGAAATTAAATTACTTTCTTGCGTTCCGTATTTTATTTTATAAAAAACGACTGCGGTTAAGTATATCAGAATATAAAAATATCAAAGAAACGAACGCGTTGTGACGTCAACGAACGGCTTTACGACATGTAACCTATAATAATACTTCACATATTTACGAAATAACAATGTACTTTGATATTGTATATAAAACTTACATACATAAAGAAAACATTTATAAAATCATTAAAGAGAAAACAATAGGTGGAGGACAATTACGGATTTTAGGAAACAGATGATATTAATATAAATTGACAACTTCAGCGTAAATTAAAAGTGTCAAAACCAGCCGTGGCACATAATAATGACCTATTTCGCAAAACGGGATCATTTTTTATAATTTTATCGAACATTTCTGTAATAAAACATTAAGCAGTTACGTAGAGGATGGAGCGTTACTGTCGGATTAGCACAAAGCATCCTTGTCCTGAGCGCCGTCGGTGAAGTTCAATCAGAAATGGCGGTCGTTTCGTCTGAATAAATTAAAAAGGTTTATGATAAAGTACTTTTATTATGATGTCATAATAATAATGGGTAAAAGTTACAAAAAAAATAGTTTATCTAATCATTATGTTTTACACAAAACATAAAACGTTCTATTATACTCTATACAAACTGTTCCATCAAAAGCAACCTTAAAATATTGTGATTATCAGGAGTTTTATAATTTTATTGCCATTGAGTGAAGTCATTCTATAAAGAAAAAAGTTTTATTAAATTTTTTCATTTTCCAAACTTCGTTGACTGCAGTCACTGCGGTCTACTTTGTAAAGTTTATATAAGCTTCACTATGGAAGCTCTTAATGCTTTAGGTATTCTCGCCCTCTTTGAAATTTGCTAAGTGATTCAAGTTATGCACACCAGCGCAACATGATAAAATACCACTTGGTCCCGTCTCTGGGAGTAAAATAACATAACTAATTAACTTGCTTACCGTATTTTTCAGAAAACCGTACTTTTTTATGATTTTAGAATGTTTAAAACAATCAAAGACATATCTTTTATTTTTACTTTCAAAACAAATAGAAAATACTGTTTCTTATAAAAGAGATAGAGGGTAGACTGTCTACCCGTGACCACGCCGCTGGAAAGTGTTCGAAACGTCGGAATTTAAAATGTAAAATAAACGCGATAAAATCCGTAAAGTAATTTTATTTAATAATGTATAATATTCGCGCAAGCAATAGAGATAGTTTAGATTAGACAACAAATAATAAATAATCGTGTTATTTTCAGATTTTTACAAATTAGTTGGCTTTATAAACTTAGTTTTGAAAGTGTGTTCATGTCAACGGGATTTAAATGTTCTTTTTCTCCAATCCAGTCAGTTCCAGTACTCACAAATCACTTTTATGTGTTACTAGTTTCTAAGTGGCTAAAAGAATAAACACATATTTTGCAGTCGTTATAAGATGTCGAGATATAAGACGTCAGTGCTTTTTAACATGTTGCCATTAAACGCAGGGTCATTATGAGACAAATGTGTTTTAGTAGTTTCGATTTATAAGAATAAGGTAAACATAATTGAGAAACAATTGAGATTTTAATTGAGGCAATGGTTTCATAAATTACATGTTTAATAATGTTACAAATAAATTAAACGTTATAATAACCTTTCACTAAACTTTATTACACACAGCAGTTTAACCAACATGCTCATGCTCTTCTGTTATTTTTTATCTTACGTCACCATCACCATCGTCTTATGATATAATTAAATAACACACCATGTTAAAGCGAGCTTGCAAACGGTCAACTTTATCTAGTAATTCCCCATAATCTCCTTGTCAGACCCGGATTATACCAAGTATTCGCTTGTAGAACACCGATAAAAACTTGAAAAAGAACTATATTTTATAATGTATAACTTCTTTGAGACGAATTTGATGTAAATAAAGAATAGATTATGGATAAAAATATATTTGTTTTCAAATCTGTTTTACATCATCTTATGTTCATTAGTTATAAAAATACTGCGAGATAAAAAGAATTATAAAACAGTCTATTAGTTCAATCCTCTAAGCTCAGACTTTAGAATGAAATTGAATTTTTAACAACCTTCTGTCTTTAAAATAAAATATGCTAAAGTAAAAGTCGTTTTAGTAGGATAAAACGTGAAAGCAATTTGGGACAGAAATGTTTGATCAAAATGTTAAATATTCATCAGTTATTCGTTTATTAAGAATAAGTGTTTATATAAATATCAATTAATTTATTATTCACATTAAATGCAAGTTTTAATGCGATGGAAAATTTAAAAAAATTATATAAAATAGTTAAAAATAATACAATACCGACACAGTTCCTAAGTGTTTTAAAACAAATCCAATAGCTTCTATGATTGTTCAATGTTTATTGAGAAGACGAGTTGATTTTAAAAATTAAACGTCATACGTCATTAAATGACGATGTAAATAACACTCTCTCTAGAGTAGCGAATTAGTTTAGTTTTAATAACTTGCTATTAAACCAAAGGAAAACAAAATGTATTACATTCATGACTCCTAATGTGAAGCATGGTAAATTTGAGGTGGTTATGAATGGGGAGGTGTTAGACGTAGTCGAATCAACTGTAATATAACTTGAATGCAATACTGCAATGTGCCCCCATATATATTTATAGACTAGCACGCAAACTAAGCTTTGCAGCTTACGCAGGGAAAAGAATTAGATTATTAACTGATGTAGAGACAGCTGGTTAGTATTATGTCTTATGGCATTTTACTGTGGAGAAATGCGGCAGATACTAATACGATCTTTGTCCTCCTAAAAATGTGCATTTCGTGCAGTCTATAACCTAGGCTGCGAAAAATCTTTAAAAAATTTAATTCTTCCAGCAACTAGACTGCGAAGAATAAGTTATGTGGTAAAGGTTATTACGATACTAATAATTTTTAATGATAACACAACCTGGTAATAGAATGCTCGCTCTAGGTCTTGTTTCAAAATTGCAAATTGTCTTCAAATTGTTTGTTATTTTTAAAAGATGGCATAAAAATAGCCCGCTGAGATTTTTTCGCCGGTTCGTCTTAGGTATGAGGCATTCTTTTCCGAACCGATGGTAGTGTGTTTATTTATTTATTTCTTTACTTAATCTTTGAGCACGAAATGTACAGAGGCGGACTTAATGCCAATGGCATTTTCTGCCAGTCAACCTTGGGGTGATAAAAAGTGGGGAGGTGCAAATATATTAACATCGTAAATTGAAACTTTTATTATAAATATATAACTATAAATAAATATATAAAATAAAACAAATACATATATATTCATAAATATATAACATACATGAATAATTAAATATTTAAATAAACATATATAATAATATATTTGTCTGACGATTTCATTTATCTTTTATCATTCATAGGTGCTCTTTAACTTTTCGTTTTATAGGTCCCAATACTCTCTGCCATCTTGATTTCGAGAGGTAGCGCATTCCACAGGAGGACAGATTGGACAAAAAAGGAGGAATGCATGATGTCAGAACGGTGAATAGAGCAATGAAGTAGACGAGTATTCGTCGAACGAAGATTCTTGTTGCTGACATCACATAAGTATCGAAAATTAGAAGATATGTAAGACGGGGCAATTGGAGAAATAAGGAAGGAATATAGAGTGGTTAGGGCTCGTAAGGAGCGTCGCTGGAGAATAGGCAACCACTGAAGTTGGGAACGTTGCGCAGATACGTGGTCATATTTACGAAGATTAAAAACGAATCGAATACAGTTATTTAGAAGTCGGTCAAGTTTATTGAGGTGATCTGCACTCAGGTCAAGATAGCACACGTCACCATAGTCGATAATAGAAAAAATCAAGGCCTGTGTTTGACAATCAATAAGCAAGTGTAAAATTCTATATTGAATAAACATATTTGAATTTTGAATTTTGAGTACATCCTTATTGGAATGGCTTAGAACCACACATATCAAATTGGCTCCCTCAAGAGAATTTAAATGCAATGTGCAAATACGTTACAAGATTTCTGATTGAATAATAAGTCAGATCCTATACGAATAAGCATGGCCTAAAATTCAATTAATACACATAAGACACTCAATGATCGTTTATATATAAGGAAATACATCGTACATTATAAACGATAACATTAACTGTTTTGTGTTTTTCATTTACAGAAATGTAAACTTTAATGTAGCATTACTACTAACAAAAGTTGCAAAGTACTTTGAGATTGCAAATAAATGCAAAATCAGATTGTAATGAAGTAGTTATTGCGGCCATAAAGACATGACACTTTAACATCTTTTTTGAATTAATTCTGCATTAAAGCATTATTTTATTATTTTAATATCTTAATATTTATAATATCAATTGACTGATATTTGTAGAAGAATTAACTGTAGCTACTTGAACAAATAATGTATCATGATGATTATGTTTTACATCAATGCAACAACTATCAAAAATACAATACGCCAGAAATCCTCGTCAAAAATACCGATCCATCAAAATTAAATGACATACTAATTTTAAAAAAATCTTCTTCACTAAGTTGGTTATTACCGCCTGTTTGAGATTAAATTATTCACCAACTTTAGCCCAAGTATAAGACTACCGCTGGACTAAAATAGCGTAAACTCGGTATGCATAAGTGGATTAAAGAAATGCTTAAGGTTGATATGCATAAATGGGATAAATGAAAAACATTAACAATTAACAACGGTGGGATATAACTTCTACAGCCGGATGAACAACACTTCAGACCGACCTTTGATCATCAACCCTGCAAAGGATCAAAAGCGTCAGTAATATTGTAGACATAACTAAACACAACAAAATCCGTAGCGTTTATCTAAATTATTTGTTCCATTCGTGAAAATTCCGTATACTTAAACGTACAAAATTATTCAATTATACCTTTTTTGACAGAAAATACTACTTACAAAAGTCTGAATATAATTTAAATAACAGAAAAGATTTTGCTCATGGAAATAAATGACAATTTTAAAAGCTCAATTAAGAGGCGCATAAAATGAAATTTAAGTTTAACAAAACTTTGACGTTGATATATTATGGGATCAGCGCTGAGTTTTTTGAGACTTTATAAAATGTTCTTGATAATAAACTCCATAACTGGCGCAAAACTTAGAAGAATTTTCATTTGAAAATTATCACAGATAAAAAAGAGGAATCTCTTAGTGATAGCTGTATTTTTTGTTTCATTTGTTCACAGTAAGATTAAATACATTCGACTTGAAACAGAAAGAAGAAAGCGTAAAAAACATCTTTGATATATTTGGTAATTGTTAGAAACGTTACTTAGTTTTTTTTGTTTTGACTAAATAATTTTCCAGTAAACTAAAATGAAGCGCCAAGAAATAAAGTAACAACGGTTTTTAAAAACCATTTTCACGTAATAATAATGAAAAACAGTATCAAACTTATATCTTAACCATATAATAAATTTAACTTTCACTTTGGCAAATTTTATTACTTTTATTCACATATTAAACTGCACGTCGTTTCAAACACCTTTCAGCGGTCATGGCAACAGGGTAGGCTGTCCTGCACCGACCGCTAAAACTCGAGAGCCACTCAACATAAATATAATTGCTCCCGGGACCCCAACTAGATACTCAGACTCAGGCATAGGCGCTCCTAGCACTATAGATCTGCTATTAGTTAGAGACGTCTCGCTCGATGTCGTATCGATAGAGGCACTCTGTGAGTTAGACTCTGACCACTTGCCGGTCTTATTCAAATTGGGCCAAGGCGCCGGTGCGGTCCCTACGACCAAAACCGTAACAAATTGGCATTGTCTTGAACGCAAACTCAAGGCTATGGACCCCCAAAGTTGCTCTAACCTACCGGAGGTTATTGATAGTGTAGACAAAGCGTATATTGCCATCGACAGTATCACAACGCATATCTCATCAGCCATCGACGACTCCGAAAGGAGGCTTGCCGTACAGTATTCGATGCCTGATAAGAGAGAAAAATGCACTCAAGCGGGCGTTTTATCGCTATCCGTCCGAGTCAAACCGATTTCGCTTTAGGCAACTTCAGCTAGAGGTCAGAGATAGGATAGAGTTACATCGCAAAGGCTCATGGTTAGGTCTGACGGAAGACTTAGTGCCATCGCACACTGCCTATTGGCAGTTGGCTCGACGTATGAAGTCAGATCCCGCGACGCCATGCCGCCATTATCAAAGCCAACCGGGGGCTTGTTAGCTTTCGATGATTTCGAAAAGGCCGAATGCTTAGCCGATACGCTAGAAGAGCAATGTACGCCACCTCGCGCACACGCTGACGCGGCCCACCTATCGGAGGTGGACCGTCTAATCGAACTTAGGGCTGCCTTACCCAGAGGGCGATAATTTAAAGCCAGTGACCCCGGAGGAGGTTCGCGAAATTATTAAGGTCTAAACCCGGTCGGCACCTGGCCCAGACCGTATCTCAAATATAACTCTAAAATACTTGCCAGGCCCTATTGTCTGTGTATTGGTCAACATTTTCAATATTTTACTATCAACTGTACTTTTCCTGATGCCTGGAAAGAAGCCATCGTCATCAGTATTCCCAAGCCGAACAAACCCTCTAACCTACCCACGAGTTATCGTCCAATTAGCTTGCTCAATTGCCTGGGCAAGCTATATGAACGCATAATTCTCTTCCGGTTGAAAGACCACACCTTCTCAATAACCTCATCCCAGACGAGCAATTCGGTTTTCGTCCGAAGCACTCGTGTCCCGACCAAATTTATCGCCTGACGGAATTCATTCTGAATGACCTTCACCAACCCAAACCCCGTATCGCAGGGGCCGTCTTCTTCGATGTCGCAAGGCATTTGACAAAGTCTGGCACAACGGCTTGATTTACAAGCTGTACATTCTCAAAGTGCCGGACAGGCTGGTTCACATCATCCAAGCCTACTTGTCAAATCGCTCTTTCCGATATCGAGTCGAGGCACCCTGTCCACGAGCCATCCGCTCCAAGCGGGCGTCCCTCAGGATCGGTCCTATCACCTTTATTATTCGCGCTCTACACGAGCGACATTCCAAAGCCCGACGATGTCAATCTGGCACTTTTCGCCGATGACAACGCTCTCTATTGTTCGTCGCTTAGACCGAACTATATCTTTAAAAGCTCCAGAACGCGATCAATCGTTTGAGCGAATGGTTTCGTAAATGGAGAATCGACGTCAATCCCGATAAAAGTGTAGCAATACACTTTCATCGGTCTAGATTACGTCGTGATTACACGATACCCCGGTCCTCAACCCAGGCGTCAGAATAAGGCCGCGTGTGCCGACACCAGACACTAGGGCAACTAAAACTTTACGGCCAACCGATTCCATGGGAAAGGAAGGCCAAATACCTAGGCGTGACCTTCGACTGCAACATGTCGTTCAAAAGTCATATTCAGGACGTTAGGAGAAAGGCTTTGTTCGTTTCGACTAGACTCTATCACCTAACAAATTCTAACAGTAAAATGTCGCTCAAATATAAACTTTATTGTACAAGGTATGCATACGACCAATCATGGCTTTTGCATGCCAAACTTTTGCTCACGCATCCTCCACACTCTAAAGCAACTACAAGTAGTTCAAAACAAATTCATTCGCCGCGCCACTGGGGCGCAGTGGTACCAACGAAATGTAGACTTACAGCGACTGCAAATTGCCGACACTCCGCGAGCACTTTAAAAGATAACTCGCAAACACATTGATAAAGTAGTCAACCACAGCAACCTCTGCTGGTAAAGCAGCAACTTATACGGCCGATCCAAACGCATCTAGTCAAAAGCGTAGACGCGAAACGTTCTTCTCGACCCGGACGAGGAAGGGATTACAATAAACTTGATGATTTCCTGGGTAAATTTAATAATTTAAAATTAATATGACAGCAAATAACATTTTTTAGTTATTTAAAATGGTGAAAAAATAGTTATAAGATATTTAAGTTAACTAATAACAGTCTATACATTCTGCTAAAAACACTTTATTCTTTTATTTTAGTAGAATAATATTATGTGTTCAAAACAAGATAACACTGCGGTGAAGCGCATTTGTAGACAGAGGAATGGCAGGTTGGCCAACAAAGCAAGGAAATTTAGGAAATATTTCGAACTGAAATTAAATTAAAAATGTCACTATTTATAAAGAACAATATCGACATATTTATAAAAAAAATCTCTAAATATCTTAAAAAAAAAACAAAATTATTTTTTAGTCCACATTTAGATTTTTTGTTTAAATGCATTTAGTGGCCTTAGTTATCAGTTTTAAACGGTACAAACGGGACATACATATATACATTACAGTGTAAGTACCGCGGGCCTTATTTCTGCTGCAAAGTACCAGTGTATAAACACCATGGTCTTTCAGTTTTAAAGGTATAAGGCAGCCGTACTACAAAGACAACTCGTAACATCCTATGTTATCATGTTAGCATAAGAATTTAAACGTTCTGTAAGTCTTCTCGCTTTAATCATAAGCGCTTCTTCATCGTCATCATAAACCGCAGGCGGATTGGCAATTGACTAATTGCACTAATACTACAGATACTAATCTGCTATTAAGGTTTTATAGTACTGCTACAAATATAATATTAATTGAAAAGAAGAACAAATGTTAAAATTGTAGTCTTATAAAGACGAGAAGCCTCGACAGCCTTGTTTGATCTGAGGCACGTACAATAAAGACGTTTTTATTCTTCCGGTGGCTTTATTAACTTAGAAGCTGGCAAACAACCCCGCATGCAGTAATTTGGTTCGTTCACTCCAAAGGGAACTGAAATAGACACCGACTCACAAATAAACCCTTTGTAAAACATATTGCTTCGTTTAAAACTTATTGTTAAAAATCGATTTACTAACGCACTGGGTCGTTGAGATTGAGATAGCAATGTAAATTTTGCGTGCCCTTGTTTACACTTTACCTTCTTTTCCGGATTTGATGCAACTAAGCACGATTTTATCTACATGTAAATGCTAATTTAAGTTTATAATTAAAATAATTATTTTGTACCATAAGCGCTAGGAATAAATAATGAGCACTGAAATTTATAATAAAATGTTACACATTCGAAATTACAATTCAATATTTTAAAGATCGATTGCTCAGTTATAGTGTTTCGTGGACGTTTAGACCAACCTAAAATTTATTCTGTTTTAAATTATGTATATTGTAAAATCAACAATTATTTTATACATCATTAGCCTGTGATAGTCCGCTGCTGGACATAGGCCGCCCCTAATACACCCCTATCCATATAAATAGGTTTTGGACCGTATCCCATCACGCTGGTCCAATACGGGTTGGTGGGTGGACCGACTTTTTACATGCCCATCCGACGCATGGATCATCTTACTTTTTAAGAATCTGAAATTCCAATCCTGCTCATTGAAAATATCAATAATTGCATAAGAAAATTGCTTGTAGTAAATTAATTAAGAAGATAATTAGATGCCATTTATTTAATGTTATATAAATCGGAATCAAACGCTCAATTCAATCAATTAAATATTAGCTATCGTTTGCAAAACATCCAGTTACGTAGACAATAGGAATTCACTGTCGGATTAGCACAAAGAATCCTTTGTCATGGATGTCGTCGGTCAAGTTCAATGGCAAATAGGGATTGTTTACTATATATATCTAAATAAATTGAAAATGTTTACCATCACGCAGTTTCTCTCATTATTATGTTTTACATAAACCATTCTATTATACTCAATACAAATGGTCACACCAAAAGCAAACTTAAGATATTCTGATTATCAAGAGTTTTATTAATTCATTGACATCGTATTTTGACATTCAATAAAAAAAATATATCAGGTGTCGTGAGTTATGTTGTTTGAATAAATAGAAACTGTTTATCATCACGCCATTAAGTTCCGATATCCATGAAAATTATGGTTAAAAGTAACAAAAAAAAGTTTTTCCAATTATTGTTGCTTTAACACAAAATATAAAACGATATATTATACTCAATGCAAATAGTCAAACAAAAACAACCTTGAAATATTGTTCCTGAATTTGACTGCAGTTACTGCAGTCTACTCTGTAGAAGTTTATTGCGTAAGGAAGCTCTTAATGCTTTGAACATCCACGCCCTCTTTGAAATTTGCCAAGTGATTTAAGCTATGCATGCCAGCGTAACATGATAAAATACCACTGCGTCCCGTCGCTGGGAGTAAAATAACATGACTAATTAACTTGCTTAACATATTTTTCTGAAAACCGCACTTTTTTATGATTTTGAAGTGGTTAAAACAAGCAAAGATATTTTTTTTTATTTTTACTATCATAACAAACTGAAAATACTGTTTCCTATAAAAGAAATACTTTAGATTAGACATCAAAGAAATATTTTTATTATGTAGTTGCAGTGCGTCCACGCCTCTGTCCGTGTTATTTTTAGATTTTTGTAAATGAATTTTACGGATTGCTGTACTGGTAGAAATATGTTATTGCAATATT